>VCMS01000194.1:0-106436 GCA_022539475.1 Gracilaria domingensis | reverse complement strand
GATAAGCATGGGGGTTTCCGATCCCGGAGGATACCTGACCGCCTGGCGGCCAGATGACGGCGCTTGGCCAACTCAGTCCATCTTATAGGGTAAGAGCCAGAGCACGGCTTACGATCATGGAGGTGCGCATAGTAGTGAGTCACACTCCGACTCTGACGAGATGGGATGATACTCCGAGGGATCACTCGGAGTTAGGCCTGAGTGAGGCGGTGGCTTCTGCTGTAGCCTGCGCACATTGAAATCCTACTTCAAAGTAGTAACCGAATCTACCTACTAGAGAAGTATCGCTTTTTCCTTCCCTGCAGTCCTCTGTGAGGGCTTCTGTGCAATCTTCATCTTTCGTCGACCTGCAGCTTCAATCTACATCTGCACTTTCCTTTCAGATCTTCTTAGCCATACGTTGGCGGCTTCTTAGATCTTCTTCTTACTTCTAATTCGTGCACAAACACGGTATGACGGTACTGAACGCAAGCTGGTGTCTACTAGTTCTTCTCTCCTACAATCATACATAGAAGAAGCTGTTCGCCTGTCTATACTCTCAAGAGTCCTTTCCACCAACCGCGGAGCGGTGGACGCTTCTACCGAGTAGTCTACTGGTTACGGTGACGCCACCTGGGCCTTTTCCAGGGTTGTGGGGAGTTCGTCCGGGTCGGCGATGGTATGAGATTACCTTTGACCTCGGAAGGTGCTCGATAGGTTCATGTGTCGTTCGCTGGGGGATGTCCCGTACAACGCATTCGGTAGAGTAGTGTCCCGTCGTGCTGCATAGTCGTGCCTTCACGATGCGGTCGATGACGAACTCGAAAAGTTCCTTTTCGTCTTAGGACATCGCTTCGGTTCTTCCCGCCATACGGCTCGCGTAGGCTTTCACTCCATGAGTATAGGGAGATACTCAGATACAATCCGATTCCGGAGACGCTGTGTGAGGTCACCACGATGGTAACTGCCGTTGTGACGGAATCTGCGTGAACTTCCGAATTCGATGTCCGATTTCTTCTGGCCCGGTCTCCACTGAAACGTCGTTGCATCCGGAGTTCGGCTTTTCGCGTCTCTTGCCGAGAGGGCGACAGGCCGACGAACGGTCGCGTCTCGAATTCGAGTGTAGTGCCTTCTTCGACGGGGAAAAGCCGTTGTGACGGAGAGGCTTGCAAACACGCTCACTGAGCAGGGCGGCGGATTGACGGGCCACGGCGCGTTGCCATCCATCTTCATTGGCTGGGCGTGAGGGCGCGTGCGTCACACGTACCGGAAACGGTTCAAAACATTGCCTGCCACCGGTGAACGGCCACAGGATAGCACGTGCTCGCGCTCGCCACGGCATGTGATTACAGTCACAAATCTCCTATCTCCCGTCTGGGAGGCCACCCGTGCACGACACGGACGTGGATTTTACACCGTTATTTCGGGCGCCGCTCTTGCAGTCCTGTGTGCTTCAGCTTGCCCTACGGGGTTACTTTTGCCTTCTTCTTCTGGCTTCCGGCTTCGGCTTCCAGTGTCTCCAGCTTCCTTCGCCTGCTACAGGCCGCTCCCTTTGGGATTCTTATCCGTTTACCCCATGAGTGGGTCCGCTGAGACTGCTTTCGCCGTTCTCTCGGAACTTTGCGCATTACACGGGCGCGTAGCGTCGCGATCCATGGGTTTGGACGGATCCCCAAACGGCTTGCTAACCTGAGCTGCTTCTTCCCCTTTCTGGGTTCTTCCTTCCGTACTGACGGTGGTCCTGGCCGGGTCGTCGATTACTGTGCGTGTTGACGCGTTAGTCTTACGATTCTCGGCTTGGGCTTCTATCTCTGTCGGTGACCGTGCGCCTCGGTTGGGTTCCGACGATGCCGGTGCGGCCGATATACGAGAGCGATTTCCAGCCTCCTCCCCCTTCTTAGGGTGCGATACGTTAGCGTCAGAAATAACCGTGTGCGGTGGGTGAACTCTATTTGAGTTAGTATAAGTAGCCCGAGAGAGGGTAGGATTATCTTTGAGTGCCTAGGAGACTTCAGGTAGGTCAGAAAGACCGTGCTGCGGGTGAGGAAGAACCGAAGGTCGGTGAACAGTGTACTTCGAGCGTGCGGCGCTATCCTGCGTAGCAGTTTCGGGATTCCCGGGTACCGGTGTTGAGACGACTTTCTGGAGAGGACTCGGGGCGCGATAGACGCGATCACGGTACACCCGTTCGTGCTGATTGTCAATATTCAGTACGGCGCTGTTGTTCTGTATGGAAGCTATTCGGTAGGGTCCACTCGCGATTGGCGATAACTTGTGGCGCCGTCCCTTTTCAGGATTGTAGTACTCTTTGCGGAGGAACACGTAGTCTTCTTCCCTGAATTGAGGTAGCGGTCTCCGAATTCGACTATCGAAGTGCCGTTTGTAGGATCGCTGCGCTTTGTCCATTGAGGGCCTAGCAACAGGTACCAGCTTGGTAAGCCATTTTTTACATGCTTCCCGATACATAATCGGTGAGGGGAACGTATCCAGTGTTGGCTGCGCTTCAATTGCCAGTGGTGGCGGTATTCGCGAAAGTACCAATTCGAATGGTGATAATGACGTTATCCAATGAACCTGGGTGTTGTACGCGTAGGGTTTTGCGTCTGTATACAAGTCACAAGTTTTGGGGTGATCCGCGACATAGGATCTCAAAGTCCCGAGTATAGTTCGGTTAAATCTTTCCACTTGCCCATTCGCTTGGGGATGATATGTAGTTACAAACAAATTCCTTAATCCAGGATCCGGCACACGTCTTGAATGTGAATTGTGAGCCGTTATTGGATAATAGCTGTACAGGCGATCCATAGACAAACACCCAGTGGCTCACGAAGGCTTGTGCCACTGCAGCAGCGGTAATCCGTTAAGCGGAACTGTCCTGTCCAACTTGGAGAATCTGTCAGTTACGACCAGCAGGTATTGATTACTCCTGGGGGTCTTGATGAGTTCTCCCGAGATGTCGATGGTGACGAACTCAAGTGGTGACCTCGCAGGGAATAGCTTCAACTCCTTCGAGTACTTACGGAGTTTAATGTCATTCTTGGCGCAGTCTTGACAAGAGCGACGAACCGCGTAGCAGTCAAACGCCATAGCGGGCCAATAGAAGTCCCTTCGCAAGGTGAGATACAGCTTCCGAACTCCTGGATGGGCTCCTAACTTCATATAGTGTGACAAATGAAGTACACGACTCTGCAGCGAGTGTGGTACTACCATCTCTGGTGAAGATTCCACCATCCTCGCAAGGTATCCTTGATCATGAACCTCGAAAGGTATTCTGTATCTACCGTTCAAACGGGCTCGCACCTGGGTGCAAAAAGGGTCCGTTTGCTGTTCCCTTATCATCTCCTCTGGAGTAATGGGTATGAATGAACCGGGTGTCGGTTCGACCGTTTGTGTGGCGAGTATGTCATCACACACATCATCCGATAGGATCTCAGTTTCTCCTTCCAGGTCTCCAACCATAAAACATGGTATATCAGTGTCCTCCGTAGGCTCTGCCTCTGCCGATGTGCCCAGGCGGGATAGTGCATCAGCTTGTAAGTTGAGGGAGCCTTTCTTATAGACTACTTCAAAATCGAATTCCGACAATCGCAGTCCCCAGCGCATCAAACGTCCCGAGGGTTTGGTGATTTCCATGAGCCAACGTAGGCACGCGTGATCAGTATGCACCCGGAAATGGGTTCCCATTAAGTAGGGCCTGAGTGTGGACAAGGCCCACACTACCGCGAGGCATTCTTTCTCGGAAACCGAGTAATTCCTTTCATGCACGTTCAGTGACCTCGACCAGTACCCGATAGGCTGTCGCTCACCGTTCTAGTCGGTCTGAAACAACGCACAACCAACCTGGTTCGCGCTAGCATCCGTGTCGACTTCGTATGGCATCCCGCGCTTGGGTAAGCCCAGGATTGGCGGAGAGGTTACTGCATCAACCAATGTCGCGAAGGCGGACGCTTCTGCTTTCCCAAAGTGTTCCAAATCTACTGGCTGTCCTTTCGTTAGGAGTTTGTTTAGTGGTGACACTATGTCTGCAGAGCTCGGGACAAATCGTCGATACACGTTACATACGCCTAAAATCGATCGTAACTCCGTCTGAGTGGTTGGGTGCTTCGCCTCCTTCAGGGATTTGACGCGTACTTCATCGATTGAAAGTTTTCCGGGGCGGATAATGTGTCCCAGATATTTAACTGATTCGGTGAAGAACTCACACTTCTTGAGTTTCAACGTTACTCCTGCGTCTCGCAGTACTCACATAACATCCCTTAAGTGCGCTAGATGGTCATCCAGATTGTTGGAGAACACGACAATGTCGTCCAGATACACCAAGCATGTGGTCCATTTGAACCTTGCGAGGAGGATATCTACCGCTCGTTGGAACGTTGCAGGAGCATTGGTTAACCCAAAGGGCATTCTCCGGAAACGGTACAGGCCTTGGTGGCATACAAATGCTGTCTTATCATTGTCTGTTTCCCTAATGGGCACCTGCCAATATCCCCAATTAGCATCCAGGGTGGTGAATACATTAGCGCTCCCTAGAGAATCGATATATTCATCCATTCGGGGTATCGGATATACATCCTTCACAGTGACCGTATTTAACTTTCGGTAATCTATACAGAATCTCCAAGAGCCATCCGGTTTCGGAACCAGCACTACTCGTGATGCCCACGAAGACTGAGCGGGTTCGATGACGCCAGCGCGCAGCATCTTCTCCACTTGAGCTTTCTCTTCTTCCCGAGCCTTCGATCCTGCCCTGTAAGGGTGTTGAGAAATGGGCCGAGTATTCGGAAGTAGATCAATGCAATGTTCCGTGATATTGATAGTTCCCAGTGTTCCATCCCACATGGGCGTAGACTCACGCAACATCCCGCGGAGTTTCTCCAAATGGGATTCAGGCACATGCTCCAGATTGAGCTTCATTAACCTCTCGATAGGATCCGTCTGTTCACTGCCCGGTGACACAGACCTGAGCTCTGAAGGTCTCGGATCATCTGAATCCGATTACTCGGTGACTTCCGAAGCGTCAAGCTTATGCGAATCAACTGTCTCCTCCCCCTCCTTAGGGTCAGATGCTCCGAGAACCGTCCCAATGGGGATCTTAGTAGGGATCACCGCGGCAGGGTGCGGTAGCACCGAGCCCACAACTTGGTTCTTGACTAACCACTGGGTGGTTCTGCCAAAGTTGGCGATCATTACCTTGAAAGGTTCATGCGGTTGAATCATAACGACTCCATTAGCCAAGGCTATTTGGCGCTGTTCATAGAGAGCCGGCAGCGGTTGTACAATATGAAGACCATAGTGTTTGGTGGTAACATGAACCCATACCTGGGACTCAGGTGGAAGTGGTACGGTTTTCAGGACCCGTAACTTCGTAGATTCCATGTCATCTTTGGCTGCTTTTTGGCCGACCGGTAACGGGACATGTTTCTGCGTAGCAGCTCTGAAATGTCTCCGGACAATCGGCAAAACGGAGCCATCCGCCATCTCCGCCTCTCGTTTTCGCGGACGGATTGCTTCCACGAAGCGGTTACAAAAGTCACAGCCGAGAATGATCGGAGCTGCTATTGAGTCGCAGACGACAAAGTCGATTTTAACCAAACAGGTTCCTAATCTCACCAAGAGCGCTATGTAGCTTGCCGTTCGAATCGGATTATTGTTCGCATCAGCGATATCCAATGCTGGACTGAAACGAATTGTTTCCCGAAGTGCGGGCGGTATTAGCCTCCGATGGATTAGGTTTGGGGCGGCGCCTGTGTCTAGGACCGCAAGTTGACGAACCATAAATTGGGCGGAAAGGCCGAGATCGGCATATACCTTGTAATTTCTTTTCGCCATAACAAAGACTCGATCCGGGATACGGAGGTTGCGGGACCGTATCCACAGGCGACGTAAAACACTGCAGTGTTTTGAATCCACGTCTGTGGCAGCCATCGTCCTCGTAAGGATTCTAACAACCGGGGAGTGAAGCGAAGGCGCTTCGGACGTCTTCACATTCGGCTCAGAAGACGCCCCTTCCACCGGGGAGACTCCCAAGATTAGTTTTTCGGAGCAAGTACCGCCTGTTGCGGGCGATTCCCGTCCTGGGCATCGAGTTGATTCCCGTTCGCGGGTACACGTCGTTCCACCAACGGTTGGGCCGGTGTATGATTAAGTACAGCAACGTTGGTTCCTCCATTTCCCTGATAAAGGGTCAATGCAAACTTGGCCACTTCATAGGATGTTCTCGGAACACGAGCCTGATTCTCTGGTGAGAGCGACTCATATTAAGCGATAAGTTTTGACCTCTCCCGTTGAGGGAACGTGCACTGTGTTGAGATATGACCAAATTGGTAACACTCGTAACAGATCACCGGGGTCGGGTTGTCATGCGAACGAAAAACCGTACGACCTTGCGGGGCAGTATCCTTCCATCCAGGGCGGGTGAATCTCATGTTGTGACCCGAAAACGGTATCGGAGCTGCAGGGACTCGGTTTCTCTGAGCGTATAACGCCGGGTCAGTATCCGAAGACGGAGCCGATGTCGAGGGGAGGTCCGAAGTACCAATCGAATCAAGTTCAGTACCTACGAGGTTCACATTATCATAGCCAATACTGGGGTGATTCCCACGGCTACGGGAAAGTGAAGAATCCGATTTCTCGGCGAAGAGGACCCTTCGGGATTTAGATCGAGAAGAGCTCCGTGCACGGAGTGTGTCTCCTTCTGCCTGGGCATACTGTATGAGCTCTAGGTAGCAAACTCGCCTCTTCTCTTCCCTATGTCGGGCGACAAGTGCCCTAATTGCGGGATCCAATCCATCAACAAATATGGAACATCTCTCTTGAGAAGGATGTACATTACCGCAACGGTGAAAGGCCTTATTCAGGCGCGTTGAATAAGCCGTTTCGTCTTCATCCGGGCGTTGCATCGTCTCCCTCAGGGCTGTGGTAGCATTTTAAATGGCGTGACCAGTAGCGTATGACCTGAGGAGGTAATGAACCGCCTCGGGCCAGCATGTAACTCCGCCCTCGTCAGGAGCTGTTGAGGATCCGCGTGCGGAGTTAAACTGATCTTCTGCCAATCCTTTTAGGAAATACGGGAGGGTTATAAACGCCTGTCCCTCACTCATACCGAGGATATCCGCTTCTTAAACATACCCCGAGAAGAAATCTAGCACCATGATTGGGTCTTCTCCTGTAAACTCCTTCTTGTTGAGTGTGACGCCGAGTCTACGGATATAGTCTCTAACTTTTCCAGTGCCTTTAGAGGTCCTTGACGACGCAGTGTTCTGTAACCGGTAGCAACGGTACGAAAGCAATTTCCGATACAACGGACTCGTTGGTTTGATTTCCTTTAGACCAGGGTCGCTCTTTCCCTTTTTGCGGGTGCGAATAGCTCCAACAGTGGAATGAGTAGCCTTAAAACAAGTAGAACTGGAACTCTTATGGTAGTCAATAGCCGAAGAATCGGAAGATGACGATGATGACGAGCCGTCCGAGCTACTGTCGGAGTCAGAATCAGATGAATCCGAGTAATGACGCGAGTCCTTCTTAGGCTTTCGGCGACTCCGCTTAGCGGAACGATGTACTGAGGCTTCCGATTCGGATTTATTCCGTTCGGCGGCTTCTAGATCTTCATCCATCCGGATAATTGCTTCCAGATTGTCCAACCTGTCTTGCAATCGTTGCCTCTCGATTTGAGATTCTTGGACCGTTCTTCGGTACTCGTCCACAAAAGCCTGCGTGGTCCCAAAACTTTCTAAGAAGAAATTCATGTCCTGCCTCAGAAGGCGAATATCTCCTGAGACTTCCCTAACTTGGGCGTGTTTCAAAGTCTGTCTAAGATCCTCCACGCCCTCCTTGAGGTCCCTAAGGGCAATGTCAGCATTGTCCATCCCGGCTCATAGACTTCTTATAGCTAGCGGGGTCTGCGCTCCCAAAGGGGCCGAAGACGGTGTCTCCACTACCGGTGGCGGTGTTGCCGCTCGCGGGGTCATGGGGACAACAGCCTCTTGGGGTACTTCACCCGATGAGGTTGCTTCTCGGGATCGAGTGAGCTCTGGGTAAGGATTTCCCTCCGGGGCCGGCGCCTGTGCGCGGGAAGCAGCCGTAGGAGCGGAGCTAGCCGAGTTGACGGAGCGAGCCCTAGAGTTCCGAGTTGATATCGGCATACTGCAGATTACCGATGAACAACCCGTAAGAACGGTTACCAACGTCCACCAGATCACCGATACGCGGGGTAAATCGAGAACTGTTTCCAGTGAACGCAGGGGGTGAGTTCACTAGAGTGCAATCTCCCGAAGGGGCCATCCAATCAATCAAACTTCTGAACTCGTTAGAGTACCACCTGACCTCACACCTTTCTAGGTCGGGAGACCAGATGTAGAGCAAACCCAGAAATGGGGAAGATCCACAGGATGCCTGAGTCCTGCTCCCTATATGGGCAGTCTCAGCGACACAGCCCTCTGTCCATGCTCAGGCGAGAAGCAAGCCGGGGGTAAGACCGGAGACGGTGACTGGCTATACCTACAGAGGTGAAACCGGGAAAGGAGCGGAGCCCAAGTGGGTAACGAGGTAGAGCCCGAAAGATGGGATCACGAACACTCAACCGTGTGGACGGTGTATACGGAAACCGACCACGGAGCGGAGCTACGGCCCGTGCCAACCGGCGGAAACAGGGCCGAGAGCGGCGCGACGACCACGCAGAGCTGACAACAGTATGCACCAGATTGGGGCCAAAGAATACCCGTACGGGGGCGGAAGCGGTACCTAAACCAGGCGACTTTGTCCAGAGCGACGCCACTCCTTGGCCAAGACGCTCGACGTTAGCCGATATCCGAAAAATAGCAAGAAACCAACAGTAGGTGCAAGCTTAGGCTTCCTTAAGGACCCTGAGGGGTAGATGTGTCGAGACCAGTCGTGGTTACCCTCCGCGAGGAGTAGTGAACCTACGTAGGCAACAATATCTATAGCCCGGTCCTGGGAGATAGGACGCGACTCAGGTGAGTTTACTTGGTGGGCTCCAGGGCGAGAGGGCCCGAGCCTATATAGGAATCTACCAAGAATTAAGCTATTACTAACTACAGTGGCGGTGTGTACCTCTCGAGGTTCGAACACGTGTATAACCCAGTGTCAGGGTTTCTGTGCACAACCCCGGCGGGTACACCTTGAGTATCTACAATACAAGTCGACTACGAAGTCCAGCAACCGCTCGTGTCCGTGAGCCAATTCTCACATCTACCTACAAAGGTTCCTGAAAACTTCCTTCAGAAAGTAACCAAAAAATGGGGGTGCCACTCACAGTGTGCGCCATGTCACCCAAGGCGTTCAGTGCTCATTATGAGATGCATCAGGCGCCGATTACCGGATCGTGTTTGCTCCACAATGATGTCGCCGACACGCTGTTCTTCGACGTAAGGATGGGGATGTGTAGAGCAATCGCGATTTCGCGTCTGTGACGTGTTCCGTCTCATAACACCTCGGCTCTCCGAGTCGCCTCTACAGCAAGGTTATGAATTTAGGTGGCATTCTGACACCATATGGCATGAGGGCACCCGATGGGTTTGATGGAATGGTAACTGGTTGTGGCAGTGGATCGCGTGTACGCGTGTATGGAATGGCTCTGTTACAGAGAAAATTGCATTGGTTATTAGAATTAGTGGCGCCGAGGCGGGTCCGCACAAGTGAAACACGTGTGTGGCTCTGGCGTATTTGGCACTACTTCGTTTAATTATTTAGTTTAATTTGTGGAAACCTACTTAGGTGATGGCGACCTCGCCGTCACCACCACAAAGTAAACTTAACCTTGTCCACGGCTCTGACTTGAGCGCCTGCGCGTAGTGCACAACTCCGCGAGGAGGGTCACCCCGTACGGTTTCGTTTTTTTCATTTCCAAGGGAGCACTCAGGTACCCTGATCTAACACTACGTTTGTCTTCGGACTGTGTTCGCACATTTGCTTGCAGGTGTCCGCTACTCTATTGTCCAGATATTGTATCGACTCTGTATAGAGGTCTGCCGCGTGGGCTCAATACACATCGTCACCCTCGGCCCGGGCCTGTTGCCGCTTGTCGCACGACCCCGCCCTCGGGTTTGCCCCTTTTTCTTTTCTTTCTTTTCCCCCTTTCCCCATCCTCTTTCCTATCTTTTCTCTCTTTTTAGGAGGACTCTGTCAACCTGGGTTCCTCCCCTTCCGCCTCCGATCAGAGATCTTCGACTCTCAGGCGTTTGCTTACAGATTCCGTCTTGGCGATTCCAGCCGTCACCCCCGTGGTATTTCCGGAGTACGGGGGGCTTTACACTCGCGCTATTCATATACGGAGGGCTCTTCTGCTGAGTCTACCTCCCAAGGGAGCAAGGATTCGAGCACCTTGAGTGTCATTTCTCCCAAATGGGATTTGCACTACAATACGAGCCAGACTCTCGATTCTAGCCCGGAAGCCACAGTGCGGTTGTGCATAAAAGGGCCGCAGCAGTCACTTCCCACTCAATTCAGGCCAGACTATTTTCTCGCCGACGACCTCCTCCATCTTACTGCTCACCTCTTCTTCCATTTGTTCTCTTAAACGTCCCGCATCCAATAATCCACCTCTCTCACTCTGCCTTTCTGGAGTCCTGGTCTCACCACCCCCAACGTTTCCTGCAACTTACACAGCCCTTCGTCTGGAATCCACTTTGTGGGGCAAACACGGATGAGAAAAAACCCACCACACTGCCCGAAGGCCCGCTCTCTTGCGAGATGGTAGACTAGTGACAGAGTTCTCTGTTTCAACGTAACTCGGTTGTAAGGCCGAAATGAAAACTCGCTATATCTTCAGAAGTGCAAGGTACAGTCGTGAGGAAGTGACAAAGAACTCCACAGATGGGGTGAAATCGGCAACGATGCGAAGCAACCACTAAAAGCTGTAATTTGGAGAGGGAAAGCTACGCAAAACAACAAAAACCAAAATTCAAACACGACGGATAGGGTCCCAACGGCACTGTGCCTGGAGCGGGACACAAACCTCTGACAGTGATGCAGGGAGTTCCGTAATCACGGCTTTAAACTATACAGATTCGGATCACTTAGTAGTCTAGTCTGATACCTCCTCGATATGTACTATTTTTTAGAGCACGTATATTCTCTAATTTCTAAGTTGTGGAAAACTTTATTCATATCTCAATACATATATATTTTTTGTTTGTTGTTTTTAATCTTTTTGTGTATTATTTTGTCTTTTTTTGTTTTTGGGTTTGTATTACTATACGAGAGCAAACATTATTATTATCGTTTTTGCCTTCCTTTGGCTGTAATCGCGGACACTATCATAAAGATGGCGTTTTCAGTTACAGTAGGGTATACTGAACACTTTAACCAAATGTTTGAGTCCCGATATTGGGAGCATCCTGAAACAGCAAATACACATTTTGTGCTACGCTCAAAGTCACGATTTGAGCGCACGACGTGACTTTGCGCTTGCGATTGGGTTGAATTCGGTCAGCGGGCTTGCCTTACAGACCGAGTTCTGCTCTCGACGCAAAACATTAGTTTAAGCGCGCGTACTCTTCGGTAGTGAATATCGATTGGTTTTTTTTGCTGCGCGTTCCCCTTGTTGTGCGTTTGCTTCAGAATGTGTGGTGATCTTTGAATAGACGACTGAAAAGAACTCTTGAAGTGGCTTTTGATTTACTTCGGAGGTTTTCGCTTTTGTTCTTTCAGGAAGTCATCTGCATTGCAAATATACAAAAGCACACAGTGCAGCTTTGTGCGTTTGGTGTTTCAGGATGCTTCCATTGTTATTACTTTTTGTCATTCAGCAATACTATTTAGATATCAAAGTAGATGGACGTCATCGTTACCAAAAGAGCAAGACATGAAGCTCAAAAGACGACGAACACCGAAGTTAGGAGCAGTTTACTTCTGGTGCTCGAAACGGGCTTCTCAAAAGGGTGGGGTCAATAGCTGAACAAAGATAATCAAACAAATGCAACTAGTTGGACTTTTGATGTACCAACTGTAAGAAGTAGGGTCATTTTACAAGGCCGAATTCGTAGCTGGCCAAATTTGGCTTTTTAGACCGTCGCAGAGAAGGCAAAAATGAAGAAAATAACAAGTGTGTTGAATGATTCTACAAATTCTATAATCCTGAACCGAACATTTGCCGTTTTGATTCTTATGATGTCATCCTTGGGAGGGATGAAGTGCGCTAGAGTTCTGTTCAAGACTCAACAGAGCGTCTATCTTCCATATTCTGCCGCGAGAGCGCATGGGGTCAACGTTTGAACAACTTTGCGAGAGACATTTTCTGGGCAGGTGCAGTGAAAATCGTTGGTTTTCGGTGTTTAACTTTGACCCTGTTTTTTTCTTTTTGACCCCGTCCTACTGTACATAACAAAAGAGCCGTAGTTACTGGCTCTTTGCAAAACCGATTGATTCGGCAGCCAATAACAAACATATTGCGTATGTCTATTGAGATAGACATAAGCAAAGCAAACAAGTGGTACACGGAGAACGAATGGTCTTCTCTGTCTGTCCAATCATGTTTGTCGCTATGTCTATTTCACTAGACACAAGCAGCTCGTCCCAAAAGGGTTACGAATGACGTGGGGAGTAATCCGACCACGCCGGACCCTCCTCTCGTGCTACGGCAGGTAAGCCGGTAGGTTGCCGTGCCTTCCAAGCATGCATGTCTTCCTTTTTCTCCGAGATATCAGAACGAAGCCCGCACGAAAGGGACTAGTGGACTAAGTGGACTAGCCCTCTTCTATTTACAACTTCACTGGGAAGCTGTCTTGTGGATGTCTACTCGTTCGTCTCTGGGTTCGAAAGACTCAGCACTCTTCCTTTGCATTTGTAATCCAATCTTAATCGGAGTGGTTGTTGAATCCAAGAACAAACGGTTTTGGAAGTGACTCAATCCGTACATACCTGACCATCTTCTTGTCACCTTGAGCCCACCGATACATTCAAAAGTGAAGCAGAATATTGGAAATGAACCGCTTTCCGTTTCACCCATACATGCGAGGGCCTATGAATCGCTATGCACGCTCTAGACGCTCTCACGCATCGTTTTACGCTATGGCACTGCTTTTCCAACTCGTCGATCGGATATCAAAACTAGAGTATAAGCCGCCAGTCACTGTGGGCATAATCGCAGTGAATCTGATACTCTTTTTCCTTCCTCGCCTGAGGCAAATGCTTCCGTCTTATGTGAAACCTTTAATATCTTCTGTTCTGCACTACACCACGACTCGTCGAACATGTTTGAATCCACGAGCTGTAATTCGGGGAGAACGACATCGCCTTCTGGCAAGTTGCTTTATTCACGCCTCAGATATTCACGTCCTTCTAAATTCTTCCAGCCTGTTGTACAAAGGGGTAGCGCTGGAGACTTCCATGGGGTCCTTTTTCTTTTTCTCACTTGTTATATTCTTGGGACTAACTTCACATGCGTTGTACGTTTTATTAGCGCTTGTCTGGAAAGCTATCGCATCTCCGCAACTGATGGATAAATGTGTGGTAGGCTTTTCAGGTGTACTCTTTGGACTGAAAGTTATCCTTAACAGCAATTCTAGATATGGGCGGCAGGCAGATCGAATACTTGGTGTGCGCATACCAGCCGGTGCTGCACCTTGGGCAGAACTGATTCTTGCCAGCGCGTTGATGCCGAGAGTCAGCTTTCTCGGACACCTTTGCGGCATCCTGGCCGGTTTGATATACGTTTACCTTCCAGCTACTGTGGCTAAAGCTACTCATCGGTTGTCGATGCTCCGACATGCGAGGGTCGACTAGGGTCTAATGAAAGCAGAGCATTCACGGGCTTTGTGCACCCGATTATTATCAACGCTAGTAATACATGGTCAAAGTATACCTGCATATCATCGAGAACTTATGACGCCCACTTCAAGTCATGGATGTGACTAGCTTATAGTCCAGAGTCCCCCAGAAGAGCGCAGCTACGAAAAGTCTTGGATTCGTCTCGCCGTTGAACTGTCTAGGCCATGATGTCTTCGCGTCATTCAATTCTGCAGAGCGGCGACTGAGCCCACAACGGATCCTTTTTCGAACCGTTTACCTTCAAAAGGAGGCAAGCTGTCACGCCATGCATATGTTCTGCTGCTGTCCTAGGTTTTTGCAGCTTG
Source organism: Gracilaria domingensis (assembly GCA_022539475.1). Taxonomy (NCBI): domain Eukaryota; phylum Rhodophyta; class Florideophyceae; order Gracilariales; family Gracilariaceae; genus Gracilaria; species Gracilaria domingensis. The sequence continues at coordinate 92,367 of VCMS01000194.1, read as the reverse complement.
GGCCAAATGTCATACGTCTAAAAATGAATACTTCGTGTTCACGGTTATAGTTACGTGTTCTCCTTTTTGTTGAGGGAGTTATTGAGTTGGGCTCAGGTTGTCAAGACGAGAGAGATACAGGATACTTATATATAAACACTTTTGATACCGCTTCTCCTAGCCCGACAATTCCTAGGTTTGGTTCAAAGTCATCGCTGACGACTGCGAAATGGTCGTTCGATATCTCCTGAAAAGGGCATTACTCTATCACTTTCGCGAAGACATGGTACTAATGACGACACCAAGAACCATAAGAGCACCAATGCCACCAATTATAGCCACGGCAACAATGGACCAAGTCTGCAGATTAAATGGACCCACGCCTGATGACCTGTTACCATTGGACGACGGAGTCCCTCGATTTGAATAGTCGGGAACTCGGCAGATGCCGCCTCTTAAGGAACCCTTAGCAGAACTTCTCAAAGCGCGATATACTCTTAGAGTAGTTTCTCCAAGATTTCTTTGCGTATACCGTTGCACAAGCTCATGAGTCATGAGATCAGAGCATTGATCATTCGGGATACCCATTCGTCGACAGTCGTTTCTAAGAGAGCGTGTGTTGTTAAAGTGATAGACGGACGAACCGCTCGCAAACGGAAACGGAGCGTAGAGTCCAAACGTGGATCCACTCCGACTGTCAACAAAACGCAAGTTGGGACTGGTGACAGCCCTGAACAAATTCCTTTCATCCGTACAGGATCTGACAACGCCAATGTTTCCTTCTACTTGCATGAACTGGTCAAATCGGCCCGGTCCCTTCTCAGAAAACTGGGCAACGTTGGCGCTCCGGGAGTCAGGAACTTTGAGCGTGCCTGAAAAGAACAAACCGTGTGTAAGTTCGTGCAAAACGGTAGTGGCGAGGTCATATTTTCCACCCGGAGCAAGAGTATTGATGTTGAGGTGCCACGGAATGACACTATTCAGCAGCATATGTACATGAAAGTTGGAGCGATCGATGGGATCCACGCCCTGTAACGACGCTGCGAGAGCCGGGTTGTAAATAGCGTCGCCGCGAAGACGGGTGATGCCCTGTCCCAGGGTGAGAAACGGGGTGGTGGTTGCGCCAAGAGTCTCGTCATCAGTGGGGGACCAGGCGAAGCAGATGCGAAGAGCGACGTTGCTCTCAAACTGATCGGCCCACTGTTTCACGGAGAACTCGACTGGAACCTTGACGTCATCGGGGGTGTTCGGGGAGTAGGTGATGAAAATGACGGACTTGTCGCCAGGGATGGCCACGCGGACGTTTGAACCGATGCACTGCTGAGTGGACTGGGTGGATTGGCGATCGGCGGTCAAAAGGTGGTGTTCGGGATCGATTCCGGGTACGTGCAAGCCCATGGAACGCAGAATTTGCAAGTCAGAGGTTGGTTGTTGGGGGGCAGTTAGGTATCGGGGAATGACGGAGCCGTCCGGTTGTCGTTCGTGAGCAAGCTCCCTGGAGAAGGTGTACAGCGGATTGTAGATTACATGTTGAGAAAGATTGAGCAGTTGTTGCAGGCGTTGCTGCCCGCCGTTGTCAAGGTACGAGTGCACGGTTTGTCGGAGCGACAGCGATTGGGCGTGCAGGGCGTGCTGCCTGGACGACGGGGTGAGGCAGGCGGTGCAAGCCAAGTTGAGGAGCAGCAACAGGACTGGAAGCAGCGCGGCGCGGCGGCGGCGACGCGCCATGTGTGCAGCGCAGCGTAGCAGAGAGCGAGGCGGCGGCGCGGGCGGGCGGGGAGAAGGCGGGCGGGGGGGGGAAGGGCAGGGAGCTGCGGAGCACGGAGCAGAGGGCGGCGGCGAGAAGCGAGCAGGCGCAGCGGGGTGGCACAAAAGGGCGGCAGCCGTGTGCGGTTCGGGAAGGGCGGCTGTAAAGCGCGCGTGGAGAAAACGGGCGTGCCAAGCGAGCGGCAGCGCGCAACGGCAAGCACACGCCGCGCGCGCGCGCGCGCGCGCGGCAGCGGCGGCGGCAGCCAGCCATTGGCTGATCGTCACGCGGCGCGCGCGTGCGAAGGGGGAGGGGGGGGCGGGGTGAGCGCGCGCGCGCGCCGCGCTTTACAGTGCGCCGCGCGGGAGCGCGTGCTCATTCGATCTGCGCGCGCGCCTGCACCACGTACACGCGGCCGGCGCGCACGGCGCCCTCCACGTCCTGCGCGCCGCGCAGCGCGCGCTCCAGCGCGCGCACGGCGGTGGCGATGCGCGCGCCCAGCGCGCGCCGGAACGCCGTGTCCGTCGTCAGCCGCTGCCGCGAGTAGTCCACCTCCTCCGCCCGCAGCCCGCCGCCGCCGCCGCGCGCCACCAGCGCCGCGCTCACGGACGCGAAGCTCACGTCGCGCACCGCGCCGCTGCCGCGCTCCACCTTGAGCCGGTACGGGCTGCCTGCCACGCCGCCGCTGGCCAGCGTCTCGCCCATCCCCACCGCCAGCTCCATGTACATGCTGCTCTTGTCGCCTCGCACCGGGTCGTGGCTGAACGCCACGAACGACAGCTCCGACCGGATCATTTCCTGGATCACCACCGCCATCGAGACCTTGTCGTGCTGCACGCCGTAGCAGCTGCGACTTGATGCCGCTCTCCGTGTCCACAGCGACCCCCAGACGGCGCCCACTGCCCTCTGCAACGCCTCCGTGTCGTGCACGTCCACGTTGGCAATCGAGTCGTACAGACCCGCGCCGCTCATGTTTTCCAGGTCCTCTGCGTTTGCGCTCGACCGAACCATCACTCTGCATCCCTTGTCAAACTGCTTCTGAACCGTCTTGCACCACTTCTCTTCCAGAACCATCTTTGCTTCGATCATGTGCCGCAAGCCATCCGCAGCCTCATCCACTCCGATCTTGCCTTCGTACGCGCGTTCGTACGCCGATACAAGCCCGTCATACTCCTTCTCGTGCCGTTTGCGCATTTCTTGAAACATGCCGTGAGGAAGAGCCACTCCGTTCGCCGCGAAAAACACACCCTCGCTATCAGCCGCAATCTTGGCCACCTTGCCGATCAGCGCACACTTTGAGGACGTGCTGCTCTTCGTAGCTTCGCTGATGCTAATCGGAGCCTTCTGCCTCGCGTCGAACTCCACTTTCACTTCAACAGCCGCCATACTTTGCACGCCCCGGAAAGAATGAGCTTCATGTATCTCCGACAGCGGCGAAAGCGACGCCAGTCCCTCGTCACTCGTTACCAGCATTCGAGCTTCGTGCAGATTTCGCCGATTCCACACCACCTCAAACGCGTCCTGGTCCTCCGCACATACAAACACCACACCGCTCTGTCGCGCACGCACTCCCAGGTGAGACAGATGCGCCAACGAACGCCCCAGAATCACCCCTCGCACACAAGCATGAATGTCCTCATCACCGTCTGCTTGTCGACATATCGCGATCACGTCCTCGTCAAAGTTCATCACATCGCCCAGTTTCTCCGCGAACACTACTCTCCCGGAAGCGCATCCATTGTACAATGGGTCCCATGGCGGCAGGTCAAGAATCTTTCGCGTGAGGCGGCACAGTGTGTTTGCAATGCGACTGGCTTGAAATGTTACGTTTGCCCGAATTTCAGCCTCCGCAAACACAGAAACGGCATGTCTGTCCACTCCTAGCGCGTGACCAAACGTGGCCGCTCTCTTTTCGTAGACTTTTGCTATGGTCGTACAGAATCGGTGAGCGAGTCTTAGCGCACGGTCGACAGCTGCTTTTGCTCGAAGCACAAACAGCTCTTCCGTATTTGACGTCTGCGCAATGTTATGCAGCGCGCTCAGCTCAGCCGCCGCTGCGTTCGCTTCTGGAGGAATGACACCGGAGAGCCCGATATTGCTGAGTGATAGAGAGAGCGAATGAAGATTGAATGACCATGCAATATTCGCTTCGTTCTGGTCTTCCACAATCTTGGCAATACCTGCCAGAAGTAAGAACGCATAGTTTTCCAGCTCAACATCCGCCAACCTGATTTTCTGCACGTGCTCACTAAGATCTTTCGCTCGGGCTCTGTCAGTCATGATCGAGAGGGCCCCTAAGCCTTGACGAAGCTCAGTTAAGACAATCAACTGGTCATATGCCGGCTTGTGTTCTCCCTTCATCGCTAGTAGGCGAGATGCAGCCGCGGAGATAGTGCGAGTGTGTTCGTTGTGGCTCAGAAAATGTAGGCGGTCATCCAAGGAGGAGGCGTTAAAGAATTCGCAGAGCTCTCGATGAAAGATAGAAAACTGCTCCTTCAAACCATGACTGAAGTTCCCATGATGGATTCTGTCAAGCAATCGGGCACTTGTCTGTAAGTCTTCTGGTCCAGCGCATCGATGAAGCTTGTTTTGCAAAGTGTGTTTGATTTCTTGCTTGAAATCATGAGGGATATCATTTCGGTGAGCGATATCCCGAATCCGTGTCAGAGGTACGCTCGTTGTGAATTGCGAACTGTACGATGGAAGTTGTGGATATATCTTTCGGACTACGTAAGGAATGAAATCATTTCCATCTGGGGTGTTGCTCCTATTTCTTGTTCCCAAGACATGCCCAACAATTGACTCCAAAGCCGCTTCTAACTGCTGCGCTTCTTGTGCGTGGTGGTTGGGACGATGATGCCCGCCGTCTTCCTCGCACCGCACTTGACCACTGGAAAGGAAGGAGAGATAAGTGGAAACAGTAGCCAGTGCGTCAATCGAGTGTTTATCAAAGCCCACGTCGTGGGCAATGCGCTCATCAGTGAACAAAGAGCGAATAAAAGAAAGTCTCTGTCGCCAGCTTTTTTGCTCCATAGTTGTGCGTATGATTGCTCTCTCCAAATCACCGAGCCCTTGTACGTTTAGATTCATCGAACCGTTTCCTGTATGTTCGAGCCATTCCTTCGTCACAGTAGCACCAGGAACATGTTTCGGTCTTTCTGCCGGTATACTTCCATACACATCAGAGGTTTTGTTTTCGCTTAAGACATCGGCCACGCGGTTTATGCGCGTTCCGTTTCCCTCCCATTTCGAAATATGACCGTGCTTGACAATGACGTACTTGTATTCCACAGGCTTGGTGGCCATGCTGTCCGTTAAAGAAACTTTGGTTTTCCAAACCGGAAAATCTGCAGGGCTCGTGGCAAGCTTCGTGAAGTGCTTCTTATTCCATGAGTTCCATGATCCCACGACGGCTACCTCTTCACCCCATTCGGTCACTTCACATTTCACATTGAGCTCTAGGACAGGCATTTCTATTCAGGAATGCGAAACACACCAGCGGAAACTAGCTAAGCACCAATGTAAGAGAACTCTTCGTTCTATGAAAAAAAACGGAGTCAATGTTTCCAGTAGGAACAAACGGAATGCAGTGCGTGACGATGCGTTCAAACACAAACTTGTGCTCAAGGCCGTTGCAACGAGCAGAGCTTCTGTCAAGTGTTCAGGGCAAACTATGCTCGGCAAAACGAAACGGCCGTGATCTTAAACAGCAGTCTCCCTTTCTCTCCTAGTGCTAGCCAGATCGAGACTGTGTCTCGTTCCCGACGCGAGTTGGACTTCTTAAGCCTCTGCCTCTCAAACAATCGGCATCTGGAGCGGACTTGAGAGGGATTGGAGTGCAACACTTTGGCAATTCCGCAGTCGCATGTATGTTGAATCTCAAAAGAAAAGTCCACGTGAATGTCACATGATGTGATGGATCAGACCAAAACAGGGCATGATGCGCGGCAGCGTTGATTTTTCGAATCGAGTCGATCTTCTTTTTGGAGCGCTCTTTTCGTGACGTGGTCGAATCATACGATACAATGAAGGCCAAGTTTCGGAGCCTTTGTCGTTCGAAGAGCTTTGGCGGACTTGCATTTCGTCTACATCTTGTATCGTTCACAGGTAAACTTGCATACCTGGCACCAAAAGCTGTCAAAGTTAGATATCTACTTGGTCAGCGAATGTTCGCGCCTGCACCGTAGACTTTGGTGCCATCTCCACAACACGAAGTGTCACATATTGGGCGACGAAAATGGAGTCCGGAACTGAAGAGCAGCTCTTGCAACTTAGTTTGACTGGAAGATTGCCGCCAACCTTGCAGAAGTCTTTTGATGAGGAGAAGGAGAAAGGAAACAATGCATATCGACGCGGCCGCTATCATGAAGCAATACAGCACTATACAACGGCAGAATCCATAAACCCGATGAGTCCCATCCCTCCTGCCAATCGAGCCATGGTGTTTCTCAAGCTGCAGGACTATGAGCGTGCGAAGGCTGAAGCAGCAATTGCACACGAGCTTCACGAATCTCTTCCTGAAGAAGACCGAAACAAGCGTCTGTGCGCTAAAATCCTTCTTCGCCGAGCTACCGCAAACAAAGAACTGCTCCTTTTCGCTCTTGCGGCAGAGGACTATCAAGCTGTCCTCGATCTGGAAGACAATTCAACTGCAAAAGCAGAGCTACATATGTTGAGAGAGAGGTATGGTGTTCGACCTCCGACACCTCGTTCGCGTTCAAGAAACTTAGCTTCTGAGGCGAAGATAAAAGTTGTATCTGAAAGCAATGGCCATACAAACGGAGTTGCTCCACCTATCGAAAAACCAGCAGCGCCGCCAACATTCACCGAAATCCAGGATGAGACGGAAATACTACAGCTATCCAATAGTACAATGCAGAATCTTGTGTTAAAGTGGAGTACCAGCGAACCTAGCAACGCGGCTGAATTCGAAAGGTCATGGAAGTCGCTCAAGAGTGATGAATTGGCACAAGCCAAGTACCTCCTCAACGTCGTCGGTCCCCAACGAATTGAACGGGGTCTCCTTGGTGAAATTCTGACCCCTCAACTTATTCAACGAGTAGTTTTTGTCTTGTCCGCGGCTGTTGCACAGTATCGGTCTTATAGCACGTCTGCAGCGAGGATCCTCATGGCTTTTTCTCAGGTTTCTCGCTTTGATATGATTCTAATGTTTTTATCGTCTGCAGAAAAACAGGAAATAGGTGGTCTTATCGATTCTCTGGAGAGGAATGAGGTGACACCGACACTGATTAGAAGCCTTAAGGGATCCTATTTGTAGCTCTTTTCATCTGTATTTATCCTCGATATCATAGTAGCCGGGAAAGCCGACTACATCACGAAGTTCCGCAAAACTCTTGAGCAATGGTCGCACCCGTTCTGGTGCTCCTTCCCTTAACCTCAAAAGAACCTCTTCTTGGGCTTTAACCGAAGCACTCAGGAGTGTCAGGGGGTAGGCAGCAATCGAGAAACCAATCTCAAATAGCTCCTGTGGAGGTAAGATTGGAGTATCTCCCATTTCCAGCATGTTGGCAAGCTTCAAACCCGGAACTGATTGACAGTATTCTATCATTTGTTCTCTACTCTGAGGTGCTTCGACAAAGGTCATGTCAGCGCCCAGTTCGTGGAAAAGGCGAGCCCGTGTTAATGCTTCCTCGAAGCTGAAGCGTGCGGCATCCGTTCGAGCTATAATGACAGGACCTCCGTCACCATCTGCAATTTCGTCTCGCGCGTCACATGCGGCACGGATGCGACGCAAGGCTTCATCTCTGTCAACGACTTCTTTTCCTTTCGTATGACCGCATCTGTATATTTGTGATATGTTAGAAATTAGAATGAGGTGAAGCAAGGATTTGATTAAGTTACAGTACCTTTTCGGATTAACTTGATCCTCTATAAGCAGGCCTGAAGCCCCGGCCTTGGCGAAACCCATAACTGTACGACGAACATTGACTGCATTCCCGAAGCCAGTGTCTGCGTCAGCAATAAGAGGCATGTCGATGACATCGGACACCTCAGCTACATTTTCTAACATGTCTTTGTAGCCAAGAAGACCTGTATCGGGAAGCCCTTTACAACCGGCAGTTGAGAACCCGGACATAAATGTGAGGTCAAAGTTAGCTCGCTGGATAAGCTTAGCTGAGAGTCCGTCCCCGCAACAAGGCATTATGTGAATTCTTTTCTCCTGCAGTAACTCGCGCAGACGGATTGTCTTTGACCTGTTGGAGATCATACACAAGGATCTCCTCTGGCCTTTCTTCTCATCGTGGTCTCTACGTTTACTTCCAACCCATCGATCGGACCAAATAGATTGTGACGGTAAAGCAATGGGTGAAATGAATGCAATCATTCTTGTAACAGGATAGACGCAGTGAAGCCTCCACTGGGTGACGTAGCCAGTAACCCCTAATATAAAATCTGTTAATACGGTTTCCAGATATACAAGGCACGTTTCACGTAGTTCAAAGCTCGCTCGGTGATCAAACAGTTTCAAAGATCAAAACACTGAAGTTATCGAGAAAGCCCTTCCAGATTCGGATGCGTTGAGGAAAAAGAAAGAGGTTTGGTTTCAAAGCTGAAGATCAAAGTAATATTCAAGAGGAGCACGTCTCATGTTTAGCCTTTTCAAACCACATGCTCGTATATATGCACGCTCTGTTAAGACGAAGCTCGTTTGGCAGATCAAGAACGTTTTTTAAATACTGAATAAAATCATTGGCTACACATGCTTTGTCACTTCGAACGTCGTTGGATGGTTAAGTGGTAAGAATAATCATCATCCAGGGATCAAGCTGATCAGGTGGATCAAGGTTCACTCTGCCAAGATACGACCATTTGACAAGCGAGGCTTTGAACGTTACCGGTCCCTAACCTTCAGGACCACCGAAGAACACTGTCACTGACAGTTTTTGCTACACACTCGTAACAGTTCTGACAATTCCCTTGGCAAACCCGGCATCTCCACGAAATGCCCACTCCGATAATGCTCATTCATTCCCAAACGCCCAGACTCAACCCCTGACAGAGAGAGTGAGCAAATCTTTAGAACTACATTGCCAAACTACGTGCACCTAAAGTGAAAGCTGAGCTCCCGCGGAATAATGGCTCAAGTGCTCCTCCGCGGCAAAGTGCGGGACTCACTTTTGATACATACAACTCGAGTGAGTGTCGTGTTTGTAGCTGCTGTCAACTCATCAATCGATCTAGAGGCTATCGAGCTCCCCAATGGGTACCACAATGCTACGGTAAACACCTCACTCAACACTCTTCTTCAGCCTTCGTTCCGAGAACTTAACCCCGATGTCGTTGCCATCACTCATCCGAAATTGCAAGCTGTTGACAAAACGATTCTCACCAACACTTTTCTACACTTGCATGTACAGCAGCGAACTTTCTATTCCCTCGGTCTTCCAGCAGTTGCACGCTCTGCGGAGCATGAACCGCGTTTTATTTCAATCCCGCGCTCTCCGAAGCATTCAAGCTCCCGAGTTCAAAGCCGTTTGAAAACTCTGGGTCCAAGCATCATGCGTATATCTACCGGCGCTTCCGCGTTGCATCTCCCTTCTTTTGTCAGTGGCGGCGTGATTGTGGAGCAGAGCGAAATCAAACCACAAACAAAACAGTTTTGTGCTTCTCGCCGATGCATACTTGACGCTCAATCCATTCTGTCGCAGCAGGACGAAGAAGACATGTTACAACTTGTAGAGCAAATACAAGAGCTTGTTTACATCCCGAACGAAACTGTTATGTCGGAAAAGGCTTCGTCTGGTGCTCCCACACTCTCGCAAGAAATCAGAGTATCTGTCACAGACTACAATGGGTATTGCACATCCCGGTTGGTCAATGATGTCTTGGAGTCTACACGCAAGACCGTCTCAAATCTATGCAATGGAAAACATGACGTGGTATGGGCTGCTGTGCTGGCCGTAGCTCCCCAATCCGCCCCGATATCATGGCGTGTTTCGTCGTCAGGAAAACCACTCTTGGGGGACCAAAAGCACTGGAGACGAGCTGCGGAGATGTTCTTCATCACAAAAGATCACTGTGTTGGAGCCCAACTGAAGAACGCTTGAGCTCCTGGTAGGCTCGTTATACTCATATGGGTGTGTTACAGCATATGTGACATCCAGATCTCATTTGCAACCGTGGGCACAGCAAAAAAAGAAAGAAAGAAGTGCGTTGCGGAAGCACAAAGCTTTTGGTTCCGCTCTTGAACAGAGCTACTAGTCAGATACTGCTCCTAATGAGTAGCGAGCTCCACGAGCGTTTTTCCTGGTCTCCAATACCATCGTCTCCAGCGCACAACCAGCCCTTTTTTCGCGATGTTAGCACTTCACGACTAAGAAGTGCAATCAAAAGACATGCGTCAAGCACGCTTGTCGTAGGGCGTTCCAAAAGCAGGACGATTCACGAAGGTGCGTAATGTGTGCACTATGGGTATTACTTGAACCGCAGAAGTGAAGAGCAGGAATACATAACACGGAGAGAAAGATAGATCTTGATACGCCTGCTAAGTACCAACGTGTCACGCATACATTACCAAGGTTAGAACTTTTTGAAGGTAAAGCAAGATCTTAATGTCTCTGTTTGCGTCTTGGGGGTCGTTCGAAAGAATCTCTCTCCATGACTGTGAACTTGATGTTTCTTGTTTCCGACTTTGCGATTCATGCCACTACGGTGAGGAAAGTTAATTACCGGTACTTTCGACCGTGGCGTTCCACTACCTTTGTGGTTGGCATCTGCAAAATCATGTTGGGTTGCAATCTGAAGCCAACGGGATTCTGGCTCTCTTGCATCTTTTTCCGGATTGCTGTAGATACGTGAAATGAGCTAAGGCCTTCTGAATCGTGGCAGCAGTTTTGTCCGATGTTCTGCCGCTTTTTAGTCAAGACTAGACCAGAACGATCTGAAGAGATTGACATAAGTTGAGAAGAGAACACAATCGATAAGAACGAAAGCGAGGCAGGAAAAACGCAATGTAGGGCATATAGGGAGCATAGAGGGAGCAGGGAGGCACTCTCACATGTTGTGTCTCAGATGGAGTTGCTGCAACTTTTGCACTGGAAGCAGGAAGTTGCGCATTACAATGAAATGGGTTTTGGTTGACGTGAAGGGGTTGAAAATGATAGGCTGCAAACGGTGCAGAGCCGAGGGAGCATTCGCGAAAACACGACGCGGAGGACATGTGCACGACGGTTGAGAGAGAGGATTTTTATTGGGATTGGTTGCGATGGGAGTGGAGTCGGGCCAACCAGAAGACGGAGCACGCGGAGGATAGATTTGAAAAGGTGCGTTGGAATGGGGGGATAACACACGGCGACGGTTTGAATGTAGGGCGGCTTGTGGTGCGGGCACTTGGCGGACGGTGGGACGGTTTTGATGATGCGAGGAGGGATTTTGTTGGTGCTACTAGTTGTGGGGAGACGTGGGACATGAAAGGGCATCTGTTTTTACTGTAGAGTGGTGTGGTATGTACTGGATGGAGGTTTTGAACGTGCGAATGAGGAAACGAGGAGGAATTGGTGGGCGCGTATGGGAAGCATTGAGCAGTGATTTACGCTCGTGCGAGGTGGCGGCGATGACGGGTGCGGTGAAGCACGCGCGACGGACGACGACGGCGACGGGGCGGCGGCGGGTCGGCGGCGGGTCGGCGACGAATCGGGCGCTGAGTGGGCGCACTCGAGAGAAATGCAGGGCGGTGCGAAGCAAACAGCGAGCGAATTTTTGTTCTGTACAAAGTGAGGGCGGGGAAGCGAGGCGTGTACGGTTGGTAGGCGGGCAAGGTGGTGGAAGACACGGAGCGGGGGGGGCGGTGGGTTTGAAAAGTTAGGAAGAGGCGTGCTTATTGGCGTCGGTATTCTTGGTGTCTTCACCCTTTTCCTGCATGACTGTTTCTCGATAACGAGCGAGATAATGTTTGAGCGGTTCGATATACTTGTCAAAGCCGAGCGTACTCATTGCCCACAGAATGTCGTCGCCGTTGATGGTCTTTCTCTTCTCCCTCTGACACTTGTCGGAGGCCTCGGAGGTGATGAAGCTGACGAATTCGGACACGCACTCCTGCACGGTGTCCTTGCCGTCCTTGGCGACCTTGGCGTTGCCCGGAAGCGCCTTCTTCATGATGCGGGCAATGTTGGCGGTGGGCAGGAAGCGATCCTGCTCGCGCACGCCCTGATCCGGTTCCTCGTTCTGCGTCTCGGCCATGGGGCGGGGTTGCTGAGTGCGGGGGGGGGGGGGTAGGGAAAGAAGAGGGCAATGGGGGAGGGAAGGGGGGAGGCACGGGGCAGAGGAGGCGCGATGCTACGGAGTAGCAGGAGGCGGTGGGGGGGGGGGGGGGGGGGAAGGCGGAGAAATGCAGCGCGGGCAGCAAGCAGCGGCGGCACGCACAAAACGGGGGGGTGAAAAAAAGCGCGCGTAGGGGGAGGTGAGTCAGCGCGGGTGAGATATGAGCGGCGAGCAATGGGGCGGGGGGGGGAGTGCGGCGGGCGGGGGTGGGGCAGCACGGGCGACGCGGACGCTTGGGAAGGGGACGGCGGCGGGGCGCGGCGCGCGGGGCGCGGCGGCAGAACGGGGGCGGGCGGCGGGCGGCGGGGGGGGAGGGAGGGGGAGGCGTCAACGGCGCGTTGGGCGGCGGCGGACGGCGACGCCTAAAGCGGCGGAGGTGGCGCGTGCGCGCGCGCGCGCGCGCCTTTTTGGCGCAAAGCGCGGCGCGCGCAACGCAAGGCGGCACAGCGCGCGGCACGCGTCGCGCCACGTGCGCCACGTGCGCGCGCCGCGCGCCGCGCGCTCGCGCAGAAGCGTTCGGCGCGCGCGCGCGATGCGAAGCGGCGCGGTGCGGCGCGGCGCGGCGCGACGACGATGACGGGCGCGGCGCTGCGGCGCGCGTTTGGCGGCGCGCCGGGCGCGCGCGGCTGGCGCGCCGCGCTGGGCGCGCGCGCCGCGCGCGGCGGCGGGGCGCGCGGCTGGTGCGCGCGCGCGCGCGGCGGCGCGCCGGCCGTCGAGGTGCGCGCGTCGCTCACGCCCGAGATGGAGCAGGCCATCTTCACCGAGACGCCGCTGATCTTCGACACGCATCGCATGGTACGCTTCGCTCCCCCACCCCCCCCCCCCCCTCCGTTTTGCGCGCGCGCGAGCGAGCGGGCGAGCGGGCGAGCGGGCGGGCGAGCGCTGTGCTGACGGCTGTGTGTGTAGATCGCGTTCCTGAGACAGGCGGGCTTTGCGCAGGCGCAGAGCGAGGCCATCACGGACGCCATGGTGCGCGTGTCGCAGCACGCCAACCGCCACCACCAGAACCAGATGGTGACCAAGAACGAGTTTGTGAGCCTGCGCTCCGAGCTCAGCATTTTGGAGAAGGCGGACTTTGCGCTGCTCAAGACCGACATCAACGCCATTGAGAAGCGCATGGAGACGTCGGTGGCCGAGATTTACACTGCCGTGGAGCGCGTGGAGAATCGCGTCATCAAGTGGGTCATTGCCGTCGCCGGCGCCATTGGGCTGGCCATCATTCGGCTCACCACCACTTCGAGTGGCGCCGCCGCCAACAAGGGCGCGGGCCACCTGCCGCCTTCGAACGTGCGCCACCGCGATAGGCGCGTGTTGGTCACTTGATGATGCGCGCGCTCCTTTTTTGTCGTTTTGTTTGCGTTCGCTATGGCATGATGCGTATGCCGCACAATGGACATCGGTTTGCGTACAGAAACCATTGCTCGATGCATTTTCTGCGCGCCGCGACAACAACAACAACAACAACAACAACCACAAAAACAACACACACGGTTAATCATCTCGTCTAACTTTTTGTGTTGTACAAATGGTATACATATAATAGATATACCTATATATATACACAGAAGCCCACTTACGCATGAAAAGTGTGCGAACAGTTTTTGAGAGCTCGTGCTTGCTCGCGGGCGCTCAGCGTGTCCAGGCAGATGGCGCAGTTGACGGCGCGCGACGAAGCCAACTGGCGCGCACTCGACAGCGGCCAAAACTGCTCCAACGCCACGCGCTGCTCCTCGACCATGCACAAGTCGGCCACCACGGCGCAGCCCAAGCTCAGCAGCGCGCGCGTCCACAGCAAACTGGAGAGCACCGTGCGCAGCGCGCGCTGCACGCAGCGCCGCGCGCGAGCACCGCGCAGCCACAGCGCCAGCCCGTGCGCAAACTCGACGCCCACGCACGCGGCGTGGCAGCACCACACGCCGAGCGCGCACAGCAGCAGCGCCAGGTGCGCTGTCGCGAAGATGGCCACGGGCAGCAGGCAGCGCAGCATGTTGTCCGCCACCGAGCGCGCCATCGTGCCCCGCGCCCGTCGGCAGCCGCGGCGCGCACGCGCGGAGCACTACCGCGAAGAGCGCTGCGCGACGGCAATGGCGCCGCGGGCCGACGCGTGGAAACATGGCGCTGCAAAATTACTATCTACAGTAAGATAGACCCGTTGCGCGGCTGCTCCGCAGCAGCCGCGCAGCTCGCCGCGCGCACCAGCCCGTCGTCACCATGCTCCGCGCCGCCTCCAGCGCGTTGCGCGCCGCCGCCGCCGCCGCGCGCAGCGCGCGCGCGCCGCCGCGCCGTCGCGCGCTGGCCGCGCCCGGCGCCGCGCCGCGCCGGCTGCAGATCACGCCGCGCTGCGTGCAGCGCATCAAGCAGCTGCAGCAGCAGCGCGGCGACGCGCAGCACGTGGTGCTGCGCGTGCAGGTGGACGGCGGCGGCTGCTCCGGCTTCCAGTACGCGTTCGAGCTGGAGAGCTGGGAGCAGCGCCCACAGCCTGCCACGCTCAGGCGCAAGCAGGACAAGCTCATCGAGCAGGACGGCGTGTGCGTGCTGGTGGACGATGTGTCGCTGGCGTTTCTGGCCGGCGCCAAGGTGGACTACGTGCAGGAGATGATCAGTTCGTCGTTCCGCGTGACGGACAACCCCAACTCGGACACGTCGTGCGGCTGCGGCGTGTCGTTCTCGCCAAAGATGTAGCGGCTTGCTGTGTTTATCATCGCGTTTATCATCGGTACGCGCGCATGGCGGCGAGCGGGTTGAGGTTGGCGTCTCGGATAAACGGGAACAGCGCCGCTCTGGTCATGGCGCGCGCCTCCGCGTCCGTCGGCAAGCGCACCAGGGCGGCCGACAGCCCGACGCGGTCGATCTCCATCCAGGGCAGCATGCCCGCCACGTCGGCGCGCGACACGATCCACGACGCGCCGCAGCCGAACGCCTTTCGGATCTGCGCGCTCTCCAGGCTGGCCTGCAGCGCGTGCGGCACGTGGTGCTGCGCAATGCTCATAATGTCGCCGGGGCGCATCTGAAAGCTCTTGACGGTGACCACGTCGCCGTTGACCAGCACGTGCCCGTGGTAGATCCACTGGCGCGCCTGCGCGGGCGTCTTGACGAAGGAGGTGCGGTACAGAAACGAGTCGAGGCGCAGCTCCAGCAGGCGGATCAGCTGCGCGTCGACGTTGTGGCGCGTGCTTGCGGCCTTGGCGACGTACTTTTTGAACGTGGCGTCGCGGATGGCGCCGTAGTACAGCCGCATCTTCTGCTTCTCGTACAGGTGCACGGAGAAGAGCTGCGACGACACGGCCTTGTTGCGCACGGAGCGCGGCGGCTGCTCGGAGAAGAAGGCGCGCGGCGGGCCGCCGGGCGGCTTGGTGCGCTTGGCGCGCGCATCGGGCGGCGCGGCGCTGGCGGCGCGCGCCGCCTTGCCCAGCGGCGTGGGCGGCGGCGTGTCCGAGACGGCGCGCAGGAACGACGGCTCGCCGAACAGGCGGCGCAGGTTCTTGAGCCGGTAGTCGACGGGCATGTTGTCGCGGCTCGGCGGGCGATGCGGCTCGGCGGGCGATGCGGCTCGGCGGGCGATGCGGCTTGGCGGCGATGCGGCGCGCGGCTGCGGCTGCGCCGATGCGCGCCTCGCAATCGGCGCCAACCTTCCCCAACCTTCGGCGCGCAGCAGTGCTGCAGTGCGGGGGCGCCCCGCGGACGTGGCCGACGTGGCGCGGCGGACGCGTGAATCATGATCACATCTGGGCATCGCGCGCGCGATGTGGTGATGATGATGCGCTTGAATTGCGGCGCGCTCGCGGCCGCGCGGTGAATTCGAAGCGGAAAAGGTTTGGCGGCCGACGTCCGCCTGGACGCGCGGCGCCGTCCATATCTAAAGGTTAGTAACGGTGCGAACCGCGGCGATGCGCGCGCGCCTCTGTCAGTACGACTGACTCACTACCCGCGCGCCGCGCCTTGATTTGTAGCGCGTCCTCGTCTGTCATAACTCGGAGCGTGTTCAATCGATGGTAAGGATACGCCTTCCACTTGCCTCAACGCCCAGCTGTCGGTGATCATTGATCATGAGCCCCATGCTTCTCCCCCACGTTGTCTGTACAACGCGGCCCTCCGTCGACATCATCGTCAAACGCAATGGAGCGCTTGCACAACACTCAGCAGCAAATACAAAACCTCGCCCAGCTTTCTTTCTTCCCAGACTCCCCGCAAGCCCCGCCCACGTCGTTGCCCTCCTCGTTTATTCCACCGCGCCACTTTAACAATGTCTACGTCCAGCACACCTCCCCCATGCCCGTGGTTGTAAAGAGTTCGTCGCACCCATCTCTGAGCGCCGAGCTTTTCTTCTATCAGAACATCCCACCCCAGCTGCTGCCTTTCTTCCCAAGACTGCTGGATCACTATGAGACACAACACCACAACCACACCATTTTGACAATCGTGCTCGAGTACATTCCAGCCACAAACATGTCACATATCCTCACCAGCGCCCGTTTGACCAAACAGCACATTGACGACCTCCTACAAACGCTCCACAAAATGCACTTCACCAATACCGCCGTAATCCCGGACGAATCGATGCTGAGATACAATTACATCCCCAAGCTGCACCAAAGGTACATCAACAGCAAGTCGCTCTATTTTGCGCATGGCGTCACAAAAGCTGATATTGACCTGCTGTGCTCTTACCTTCGTGAGCACACACCCCTTCGCTCAAGTGTGATTCATGGCGACCCTGTATTTACAAATGTCCTCTACAACGGAGTTGATAGATCTGTGGTCTTCCTTGACATGCGCGGTGCGCAAGGAGCGTTGCATACAACTTCTGGCGATGTGTATTACGACCTAGCAAAAGTACTGCAATCGCTTTGCGGCTACGACCATATCCTCAAGAGCGAACCGTACGAACTCGCCTATCAATTTTTGTTGCTCAACGCTTTCTTCGACCAAGTGTCGGTATTGTATCCAAACGTATCCCGCTGGAGTGTCGTTCTAGTCACAGCCAGCCTTTTCATCTCTCTCATGCCGTTGCACGACGATGTTCGAGCTCGCGGCATGTACGCCTTAATGGGGCAAAAGTTGCTGAGATGGCTACATTCATGGCGGGGACAGATTGTCGCCGAAGGCGCCTTTTGTGATCTGGCAGAGCTCACTCAGCAGGTTCTTCGATATCGACTCTTCCCGTCTACGCTCACAACGTCTCCGAACAACATGAGCACATCAAGCTGTTTCTTAGACGCCCCCGTCTCCCTCCTTGAAACGGCAGAGACACTTAGATCTAAGCGTCAATGAAGACAGTTTCAAGAATGATTTTGAGATTGAGGGAGCGGTGAGCGTACCAAAGACACGACTTGTATATCTGACAAAAGGGCTTATTTCTTGTCCTGACTCTCTCCCCTACGAGACTTTCTAACGTTCTGCTAATCCGATGTAAACGCGTTGTGCTACGCTTCGTCCTTGACCTACATGTATTTCGTAGTGGTTCCAAAGAAGAATGCCATCAAAAATTACTTGTCATACATGTGGAACCATAGATAGCTCTGTCGACGACGGTCAAGTCATCTGGCAAAGAATGTTACCCCATTACATACCCCATCAAAGCGTTCACAGACACACATCGCAGTCAATTTGATTCAAGTTTACCAAAATTTCAAGTCAACCTATCGTGAAAGAGAGATTGCGCATGGCAGAAACCCCTCGAAAAGATAAGTTGCTTCACATCAAAGTCCCAAACTGCCGGAAACAAAGGTAAGTAATCCTACATCCTCCTCAATTCCAAGACTCATGCATATATCACCACAACTTGTAATCTTCTCGTTCCTTTGAGGATAGTCATATGTCTATCGACACCCTTGACAGGTTCCAAGTGCTGCGGAAGCGGTTCTGTTCAGCATCGTCAATTAGTTCTCCTGAAAAAACCCAAGCGGATAAAGAAAAGTGCGATCATGCCGATCGCGACAAGGAGTCACTTCTTCTTTCCAAAGTTGAAGAACCCTTCACTTTTCTTGCTGCCCTTCTTGGACTTTTCACTAGTCGCACCAGCAGTGGCCTTCCCATTCTTCGCAGCACTCCCTGAAGAAAGGTCATCCAGTTTCTGAACAAGCTTCCTCTCCTCGCTATTGAGCCTAGTAGGAATCTTTACGTTGATGGTGACAAAGTGATCACCCCGCACTGTTGGATTGCCAAGTTTCGGAACACCTTTTCCGTCGATTCTTTGCACAGAAGCGGGCTGAGTGCCTGGAGAAATGTTCATGTCCACATAACCATCCACCGTCTTGACTGGAACACTTCGACCAAGAATGGCATCAAGATAAGATATTGAAATCTGCGAATAGATATTTGTCCCCTCCCTTGAGAACTCGGAAGAATCCTTAACCCTGAGAACAACATAAAGGTCCCCAGGGGGGCCTCCCTTTGCTCCAGCGTCACCCTCATTCCTAACACGAAGTCTGCTCCCAGAATCCACACCAGCAGGAATGGTAATTTGGAGCTGTTTGGTGACCTGATTTCTACCCCTTCCTCCACACGAACCACAGTATTCATCCACAACTTCTCCAGTTCCGCGACAAGTCGTGCAGGTGGTAGTCTGTTGGAACATTCCCAGCGGTGTTCGCACAACCTGGGTGACCGAGCCAGAACCATCGCACGTCGAACAAGTCCTTGGCTTTTTGCCAGGCTTGACGCCGGTTCCATCGCACGTCGAACATGTTTCTAAATGACTGAAGCGAATCTTCTGCTCGGCACCAAACACGGCTGTCTCAAAGGGGATGTCAACATCCAGACGCAAATCATCTCCCGGCTGAGGGCCAGCCCTGCGCCTCGAACGCGCGCTGGTCTGTCCACCGCCAAAGAACGTGTCGAAAATATCCGAGAAGCTTCCAAAGTCCTGGCCACCAAAGTCAGCAAAGCCAGGTTGAGAAGCTCCCTTCACACCGGCCTCTCCAAACTGGTCATATCTTTGACGCAAGTTAGTGTCGGAAAGCACCTCATACGCGCGAGAAACTTCCTGAAACCGCTCCTTTGCATCAGGGGCTTTGTTCACGTCTGGGTGAAGTTTTCGTGCCTTCTGACGGAAGGCGGTCTTTATTTCCTTCTCAGAAGCATTGCGAGACACCCCTAGTGTCTGATAATAGTCGCCAGATGCACGAGGTACGATGACACGGCGCGACCGCGGCGGCAGTGGCGCGGAACGTGGTGGACGGGTGGCGTTTAGCGGCGATTGAAAGGTAGTGGCTGGGCGGCGCGAAGCGAGGGGGGTTGCAGTCGTGAACGCAGGAGAGCTTGTGGCGGACATGGTTTCGATGGCGGGGTGACGTGCGAGGGAAGAGGATCAGAGCTACAACCTACCTCTGGGAGGTAGTAGTCGGCGACGTCGGCAGTGAACGTAGGCGATTGAGCTCAAGTGGGCGCCATAGAGCGGAATTGCACAGGTTCAACTACGCGCTCATGGACGCCGACGAGATTGATGTGTGTGGTTGAGCTCCTCGCCGTCGCTGCACTGTAGTGGCACCCGTGTAGCTGCGATTCTTCTAGAGCACTTTTGCCTAGAGCACTTTTGCCTAGAGCACTTTTGCCTAGAGCACTATGTCTTTCGAAACTTACAATAATATAATCAATATTAAATTAGTAACAAAGAACTTGTTCGTCGGATCAACGAGCATGAGTTCCTGCTCGCAAGGTTTTGTTGGGTACGAGGCTTGGATTTTTGTCGGAGAAGGACTCGAAGCTTCTTGCCTTCTGTGAGTGCGGCAAAGTTGCGCATCGCTCAGCTCCGCATCATGTTGAACTCGCGGTTTGAGGAGACAGTAAAGCGACCCGGCATGGAGAGAATCGGCGCTCATTCCCATATCCGTGGCCTTGGGTTGGATGAACAACTCAACCCAGCGCACATCGGCCAAGGACTTGTTGGTCAAATGGAGGCCAGAAAAGCTGCCGGTCTAATCGTGCGAATGATACAGGTCGGAAAGTTAGCAGGACGCGCCATTCTTATTGCCGGCCAACCTGGTACTGGCAAGACCGCGCTGGCCATGGCCATGGCACAGGCCCTGGGTCCTGATACCCCGTTTACGAAAATCACCGCGAGTGAAGTGTTTTCGTTGGGCATGTCGAAGACGGAAGCGCTTACGCAAGCTTTGCGACGCAGTATCGGTGTCAAGATTCACGAAGAGACTGATATTATTGAAGGCGAAGTTGTGGAATTGCAAATTGACCGCCCTCTTTCCTCGCAGTCTTCGGAGATTACTCACAGTGGAAAGCTTACGTTGAAGACTACAGAAATGGAGACGGTTTACGACCTTGGAGTTAAGATGATCAAGTCTTTGCAGAAGGAGAAGGTTACCAGTGGTGATGTCATTACTATTGACAAAGCCACCGGGAAGATTACAAAGCTTGGCCGATCTTTTGCGAGGTCGCGTGATTTTGATGCCACGGGCTCTAATATTCGTTTTGTGCAGACGCCTGACGGCGAACTTCAACGACGAAAGGAAGTTGTCCATGTGGTCTCAATTCATGAGATTGACGTTATTAACTCTCGGCAGCAAGGCTTTTTGGCGTTGTTTTCGGGTGATACTGGAGAAATCAAGAGTGAAGTCCGCGAACAGATTGATGTCAAGGTTGCAGAGTGGCGCGAAGAGGGTAAGGCAGAACTTGTTCCTGGGGTACTTTTTATAGACGAAGTCCACATGTTGGACATTGAATGCTTCTCCTTCATTAACAAGGCGATCGAGTCTGATCTAGCTCCCGTGCTCATCATGGCCTCGAACAGAGGTATTACATACATTCGGGGTACAAAGTACAAAGCCCCACATGGTTTGCCCTTGGATCTTTTAGATAGGTTGCTTATCATTAGTACCAAGCCGTATGAGGCAAAGGAAGTTGATGAGATTTTACGACTGCGATGCGAAGAGGAAGATATCGCTGTTTCTGACAACGCGAGGGCGCTACTAACTCGCATTGGCACCGAAACTTCATTACGATATGCTATGTACCTCATCACCTCTTCGGCCCTTGTATGTGCCAAGAGGAATGGAACCGAAGTGGATGTCGAGGATATAAAGCGGACGTACGCTTTATTCTCTGATGTGAAGCGGAGCACTCAGACTTTGGCGGAATATCAAGGCGAGTTCATGTTCAGCAGTATTGAGAGTAATCAAGATTCCAAGGCGCAATCGGGTGGAGATCCAATGCAGAGCGTTGTACCAGCCCAATCATGACAGGCGCGTTTGTAACCATATGACCGAAATTCGTTCCCACGTTCTCATTCGTTTTTCCTGGTTGCGCTAAACCGGTAGTTTTTCGTAGCGATGGGTGCTCTCTTGCGCAGATGGATCCCAATCTTGAGTTATTGCCACGAGTTGGCGAAGAAGAATTTCATTTTCTTCGTCTATAGTTTGATTGTTCATGAACAATATCAAAACGGATTGTCTGGTTGTCTTTTCAGGAATCTTAGTTGGCGTAGGATGAGAACAGATGTCCTGAATGAAAGATAATAGCAGCTGAGAATAATCCCAGTTGAATGCTGTGGGGTGGAGCTTCTCAAGAAGCAGCGTCGCTGGTAAGCAGTCTACTTTTGAACTTATTGCATTTTGGCAGAAGGGCCATGATGTACACTTAGCGGAGGAGTCAAAGGGAGACAAGTAAGTTAACAGCTGAGGAGTGCAGAAGCTTTGAAGTGTTTCAAACGTTTTGAGAAGAGTGAATTCAGTTCGAATATGTTTACAGTTGAAGCAAAGCCCAGGCGGTCCGGTTAGTATCTTTAACAAGATTAGGCCATATGCAGTTGGCATCTATGTTAGTCCTCGAGCTGTGCTGTGACAAATTTCTTGATATCGTCCATGACAATCGGACCGGTCTTCTGCATGGCCCCGTTCATGACAAATGAGAACGGCGACAACAAACCTCTAAAGGTGAGGTTGAATTCCGCTGTGATCTTCGTGCCGTCGTCCTTGGATTCAAACTCAAGTGTATCTTGGGATCTGAACAGTTTGGCGAGGCCGACAAACTGACACAAGTCAGGTTCTTCGTACTTTACGCACGTGTAGTCCACTTCAATATCGGAGCCTTGAAGGCTGAAAGCGCAGTCATACTTGGTCCCTTCCCCACGCGCGTCAGCAGGTTCCGAAGCTGCAAGTTCGGATTTGGTAATATTGACATCCCATTTGGCCAAGTTTGTCCAATCGGACATTAGTTTCCAAACGCGGTCGCGCGCAAACGGGACGACGATTGAAGCTCGGTACTTCACCATTTGTAGTTTATGTCTTTACGAGGAACACAGGCGCTGACCAGTCCCACAGCCGGTTGGATTCGTAACATCAAGACGTGGATTTAGACTTGCCGGTGTTCCGGCGGGAGGGAACGTGTTATATACGGAATGCTTAGCGCGCATTGCGCAGATAGAGCGAGATGAATGAATGGATGAATGAAGTTCATGCACTGAACCAGTTACGTCAACGGCAAACAAAAACAATTGTGGCCCAGCTTCACCCCACAGAATTAGTTGCTACGCGTATTTGAGATTTTGTTGGTCACGATTCACGGCGACACGTGCATCAAGGCCCGCCTTCCTTCCTCGATTCTCGTGAGTGCACTCATAGATACAGTAGGTTACGACATCGCCTTCCATGGAAGTTCCATGACAACAGTTCCATCCCGAATGGAGATGGCGTGTGCTCATCGGGATAGCATGTTCTCATCGGAATGTCAAGGAATGAGAGGCCTGCTCTTAACCTCATATCCACTAGAGTGTCTTACTTTTACATCAAGAAATTCTGAGGAAGCTCTACGCAGACCAAAGCCGCAGGTTTTACTTTCTGCTTCTTCAGAGACAGCTATGCTAGCTTAACCTCTCTTGGGACTATTTTTGCACAACTGCTACGGGTGCTAAGGTAGGGCTCTACATCAGCGAAAGAGCGATTGCAATGGATCCGACCTTTTACGGCAGAATCCTTCCTTGCACTTTTGAAAGGAGCACAATTTGAAAGGGACGCATTGAAGAAGCGCGTGGAACGAAGCGGATCGCGAAGCAGAAAGAGTTGACCCCAGGCAGTGCGCCCAGCGTTCGTTGCTATCTAGTATTCCCCGCGTACCCCGATACCATAGACTGACGTAGAAAGGAAATACCAATGCTCGTATTGACATCATAGCGTAGTATGCCCTTCTTTACTAGAGGATGAATGAAGACGTTCATATGAGGACGAAGGCAATGAGCGTTGGTAGAGAAACGCCCTGTTCGAAAACACGTAAGATCAAAACTTTCTCGCCTTACCCCAGAAATTGTAATACAGCAACTGATTAGTGGAGAATGGCTGCAATGTAGAGATATTGTGCGTCGTTGGATCGTTAGCAAACCTACGCATTGAAGCTCTGCAACTTTATCGTCTTCTCAAAGAGAAAGAAAGAGACATCTTCGCCAAAGATGATTTCACAGTAACAAGCGACTTTCAATATTGACTGTTTGTTTCGACAGCGCCGGCCAAATATGTATGTACGTAAGAATTGTTCGGCTACAGCTCTTATGTGAAGAGTGATTGAGAAGCTCAAGTCAGCACTGCCGTAACAGGGGGCTCGGATCGATGTGTTGCGGTCCCCTCTGGCGTGGCATCGAGCGATTCTACCCTCTCTCTGCTTAATTGTATCAAGAATTCGGAATAGTAAACTGGTGCGGACCGTAGATCTGTTTGACGTATCGTCGTACACATTGCTTTCCTTACTCTCAGCATGGCCAAGTTAGGCACGTTATGAAAAGTTGCTTTGTCAGTAAGATAAAAGTCTGTCACAAACAGTACAATACCTTCGTGCATACTGGCACTAGAAAATGTAATCTGCCGACATCAATACTGTACCGAAGGAATAAGAGCGGTTAACCTAACACCCTCCGTTGAGACTTACTGCTTCCGCCCAAGAGGGAAAAAAGCACCGGCATGCACCAAGCAACGAATCTGCAATGCAAAAAGCCGGGCGATTGTCCAATGGAACATTAGAGTTTAATCGAGTTAGTTCTGAGCGTCATGATGGTTTCCCCGGTAGTTTCATGCCGCCTAGCAGAGCTCCAAGCTTGGCTATTTCAGCTTTCTTATTCTCCAAAGGATCAGGGAGAATGCGTTTGATCACTTCAATTTCATTTCTTACTTCATCATCCGCGGGATCTAGCTTGTGGGCCATCTTGTATGATTCCAATGCCTTTTCGATTTGTTCAAGCTCCGCTAGGCACTTTCCACATCCTTTGTGCCCAGCAACGCTTTCGGGTTCAATCTGAACCGCCGCCTCATAGTCCTCCAGCGCCATGTCATAATCCTCAAGTGCCTTATAACACTTCGCCCTACCTAATCGCAACGAGGCCCTTGGAGTTTCACTAGGCATCAGCTTCAAGTACGCTGTTTCGACCCGAATCGCGTTCGAGTAACAGCTCATGGCCTCAGCAAACTCATTTGCTTCGAGAGCCACTCGAGCAGCATTACTGGCGGAATCGAGTTCATCACGGAAGGCGTCGTTACACCCAGTGTTCCCACAGTTCGGATCAATCCTTGACGCAGCCGAAACGGCCTCCTCATACCTCCTTTGGTCAATCAATGATTCAACCAGACCTACGATGCACATCTGGAAAGTAAGGTCTCCAACTGACCCACCTCTTCCCCTCTCAAGCATATGCAAAGCTGTCCGGTAATCTTCTTCAGCTCCAACAGAGTTCCCGCTGAACAATCGTGCAGCGCCTCTACCACCTTGCGCCCTTGCGTTATCTGGGTCCAACCTCAACGCTTCTTCATACAGGGCTATGGCTTCATCGTTCTCCCCATCAAGCATTTTTTTGTGCGCCTCTGCTCCTTTTTCCTGCGACGGGGTTAGCAACACGGGACGCGATGATCTCCTCTTCAGTGTAGTCATGGCGTTACTGTCATCCCGAGAATCTTCGGAAGCTGGTCTCGACGATTTCGATGAAAACTCGGTTCTTACGGAGTTTAGCTGCTGGTGAGGGCTCCCCATTATCGAACTCGGGTTTGAGGAGACCGGTGACTGTATTTGGCTGGTTGTCGCGTGCTCCGCTTCGTAAACTTTCAAAAACACTGTTTTGCTTCGCATATCCAGATAGTCTTCAAAACATGACACCAAGTCTTCGTCATTCGATATAAGAATCTCATCCTTATCTTCATCGAGATATTTGATCTTGATGGCCCCTACGCTACTCGAACCTGCAAACCGACGACGAACATCCAAGACAAATTGATCATATGCGCCAGGCCCGACATTCATTGGAACTTTGATCCTTCGATATTCATTATTTATATCTCTGAATTTGAACGATGCGACTGGGGTATCCGGGGGAATCATTCGGCCTCGCGAGCTGGAAGAGAGCGTGCTGGAGGGACCTGAAGGTCGGTAGCTAAACTGCCTTCTCGTTGATGACGAAAGTGTTGGATGAGAATAATAACTCGGGATAGTTCGAGGCTGTGTTTGAAGGTTCGGAATTCGATGAAAACGGTCTTCTGGAACAAATTCGCTCTGGGCATAGGAATTCGAAAACAAACTGCTGAAGATGCTAGTGATGCCGCCGCGACTGCGAACTGCGGCTTGGTTGTAGTGTGATCCCGTTTTGTGGGGCACAACGCGAGAAGTGTCATCGGCGGCGGATTGAATACCGACTAATGTTTCGCTGGCTAACTGAAGGACGTCAACAAGTCCAATGACAATGCGAGTGTTATCCTCTACAACGGGCAAATGACGAAACCCACACGCCTGCATACGCTGGAGAGATTCCAAAATGGTGTACTCCGGACTTGCGGAATCTGGGTTTTTTGTCATGACCTGCCTGAGCAGAGTTGAATATGGATTCATACTCTTCGCAACGACCCTGCTTGCTACATCACGGCAAGTAAATATACCTTCCAACACGTTGTTGCTGTCAACGATAACAATAGCGGCAAGATGTTCTCGGACAAGAGTCTCACAAGCCTCAACCACGCTATGACTCCCTGTCAGCGTAGCAAAATGTGAGCGCTCAACTATAGGACGCAACGTAGGTTTCTCAATCGTTTCACGAGCGGCCCGCATAAATTCAAAGCCTCGGCGAGAAGGAATCATGGAGTAGGACACTTGCAGTCTTGTGATGGCATCATATGCCAAGTTGAGGACATTGACAATGCCAAGCACCGAAGCGTTCTCGGAGTGAACGATCGGGATGTGGCGAAAACGACCTTCACGCATAAGAGCCAGGGCGCTTGCAGGTGATTCAGACGGGGGCAGAGTGATGGGTCGCACGGTCATTATCTGCGACACCTTTGTACTGTCCATGTTTTCACCCCTTGAAATACACTTGGCAACATCTCGGCTGGTGGCGATGCCGACTAAAGCACTGGTAGCGACGGCAATAACCGCGACAGCATCCACTCGGCCGTCTGCAAGCGTCTTGGCGAGCGTCACAACAGAAGCATCTTCCCGAATTGACACACAAGGACCGCTGCGCGAAACGACATCGCCTAACGAACGAATCGACATGTTCAGTGCACACTTTGGTGCGCGGGTTTGGCTTCGACGAAACTGTAGGAGCTGGGGTAAAGTTGCCTGAATAATCGAGCAGATGGGGGACGTACTTGTAGTTTAGGTGTTGAGTTCGAGATAGGGAGCGCGAGCCCTGCGGGCAATGCTACGAAGGTAGGTCTTCTGTTGTGGGTGTGGTCGATTGAGTTGTGGTTTTCTTTTTGGAACGGATTATTAAACGAATTTTGTCAGAGAATTTATAATAATGGATTATTATTAGGGGATTTGATCCCAACATTTCTTGGCGGAAATGGGGGGTTTTTAGGTGCAAAATTTGGGGGTCATTTTTCTCGTAATAAACGTCTGCCAGTTCCGAATTGCCGGAAATTTGGCAAAAGTTATACGAATTAAAACAACGGCCTTTCGAATAACCCTTTAAGAACTATTAACCATATACATTGCACTTGTAAAACAAATATGTTCTCTTCAGATTTCCAAATGTATATATATCTCAATAGGCGTAGAGAACCAATGAAGCAGCATTCGAAGTCATCTATGATAATTACCAGCTATGTGCATTGTTCAAAATATTATTCAGTGATGCCATAACCAAACCAGTTTACATAATCTTTTATGCATTTCTGTACGTTAAAGAATTAATTTTCCTTCTCCATGACCAAACTTTTTGCCAATGCATCGGGAAATAGATATGTTATTCTCTATAGCAGCAAAAATAAAATTTACTGTGGTTTCCACCAAAATAATTGCTTGTAATTGGAACAAAACTATATAAATATATTTTCCAGGACAGTTCCTTACATAGTCAACAATGAAAATTTTATCAAAAAATTAACGCAGTTTCTCTAAATTTCAATGTAACGTCGCGACAGCAAATCGAAATGGTTAAGTTTTGGCCGACACAGGTCTGGCTAGAG
Organism: Gracilaria domingensis; assembly: GCA_022539475.1. NCBI lineage: Eukaryota > Rhodophyta > Florideophyceae > Gracilariales > Gracilariaceae > Gracilaria > Gracilaria domingensis. The sequence goes on along the minus strand of VCMS01000194.1, from coordinate 64,977 downwards.
CGAAGCGCTTTTCTATCTAATTTCTCAGCTTTAGGCACTCAAATTTGGTCAGACAATCCATAAAGAGCCCTCAATAGTGACGGCTAGGCTAAAAATAAGGCGTGATCTTGCCCTTCATTGAACATGTAAACGCCAAAATCACGCATTTATGCAATCGATACTCAAGTTGATGCTGATATGTCAAATACATTAAGCATTTGCAAAAATATTTAAACATTAGCTGTACCAGGTACAAACGCTTAAACTATATTCTTTCAGCAAGAAATGTGTAAAAGTACTTAATCCTGCAAGTTTTGAAACATGCAACATCTAATGAGCTCCACCACATTTACCGTTTCTTGTAATGAACAGTAACTTGCTTAAAAGGTAGTCTCGCACAGTCTTAAGACTCCTTCCATGTGCTTTTTTCACGATGCAAAAGGGCGCTGAACGCATTCGTCGCTATTGCATGAATAAAAACGTTTTTGTCAAAAGCTGAAGCTATTCTCAAGCAATTTCGTGAATAGAAACTTTGTTGTGACAAGCAAAATCTATTCACAATAGAAGCTTCTGCTTTTTATTCAATACCATAGCATTTGTATCAGAAAGTGTGACGCAGAACAAACCACTAGTGAAATTGCTTGCTACAGTTCGGTTTGTTAGTAAAAAGAGAGAAGCAATGTAATTCCATTTTGTTGACGTGCCCCAGAACACTCTTCTTAGTTTTACAAAAAGATTTTCTCAACCGAAGAAGTTTAAAACCTTGTTGTGACATAAAACCGTTCTCCTCTTTTAAAATCGCTAAAACGAAATGTAAATTCTGTGCTAAACCCCAACACTTGCTTTCAAAGAACGTTCTAAACCTACAGTTTTTACTAGTAGGAAATCGGACCGTCAGACTAGCACATCTTTACCATATTTATATCACAGCGCCATCCGATGTACTGTTGCAGAGTACTCTTAAAGGCACGGATTGTGGCCACTCCTACCGACGGGCTCTCTTGACTCCACTTAATTAGTGCGCAGCTCACCAAAATGCAGTTGTGAAGCCCAACGGTCGTTTTTGCTGTGCTCACGCATCCAACTCTCCTCTGCTGTCGCTGTGACTCTCTCTACCGACATCTTCGAAACGAAGCTTCCCACTTTCTTCAATTTTTCGTAGAACCATACTAGACTCTCTTGATAAAAATTACTTGTCGCAATTTGTCTTCAAGCGGAATTGCAAATGCTATGGCGTTTTCTGAAGAAACTGACACAACATTGCAGCGGACGCTAGATACAACGACATACGAGGTTTGCGTTTTTTTATGCAGTCAATCCGTCGAGACCTTGCCAAAAATGTACCAGTTCTGGAATGAGAGGCAACATTTCAGGCATCAGGCGAATGGTAAAATCGTTCTCACCGCGTGGATGATGACATTTATGTATGTAAATTTCGTCGTTAAAACGCTTCCAACTATAAGCGTTTTATTACAAGGACACGATTGGCGCTATCCGACTTTCGAGAAAAATAACAATCGTTTTTCTAAATCCGCCATTACCAGTTTTTCCAAACTTACCAGATCTCACTACATGCACGCCCTCGTATGTATGTATGAAAATCAAACGGTTTTCTGAACCTGTAGCTCTTGAAAGAGCTCTTTGGCTAGCTCAAAGGGAAATGCAAAATTCCATGCAAAGAGTAGAATTATTCCTGTAAAAAGAAATTGCATATCAAAATGGACGGCTATAAATTTAACGAAAGCAGATCATGCGACCGCAAAAGGGCAACCTGCAAAACATAAGCCTTTTACTCTTTCTGAATTTACGTGGTTCATGTTGCTAATTCGCGATGATCTAGAATGCCGTCTTGCTTATCTCAGGTCGTTCCCGACAATCTCAAAGAAATTTGATCTTAGTAATAACAAGAAGTCCGTAAATAAATGGGGAATTATAATTGTGAACACGTGGAACGATCTACTTTTGCGTCCATGACAGGCGTTAAAGTGTCTGTTCGATGCACCAAACACTGTGGAAGATCCGCATATTCACTTTTGACTTGGCGCGTACTTTCGTTTGATCAGTAATGATTTTTGAACACATATGCTACTACATTTTTCCACCTTCCAACAAAATGGTAATATAAAAGAAACTTTGTAGGGCAACGCGTTTTTGCGCAACTTGCCTCTTATGCGATTCATATTAATTGCTCCGCTGCGGAGGTGAGATATAGCTCTTTATGAGGTGCACGTGAATTTGCTAATTACTTGGGAATACTCATAATTGGAATAAGTCACGAGCATGTACACAGCGTTGCTGAAATTTTCACACTCGTGCAGTGCTTGCGATACTCATTCGCAGGAAAACTAAGTGTATTCTAAACGTCATTTTGGTCGCAAACGACGCGGGTGTTTACTGACCGTTACAATTGCCTCTCATAGCAGAAAGTGAGTCAGGGCAGAACAACGAGCCACTCAGAAGAGATCAACGTGAGCCCGAAATCCACCAAAGAAATAAATGTAGTATGCCTAAAGGAAGATCCCAGGAAGAGAAAAGAAAAAGACAAACTAGTGGTTGGACAACCACCAGTCAACTAAAAAGAAAAACAAACAACAACAAACTGCACGCGAATGCTGCAGCCAAACTTATCTCTACGCGTCCAGAGACAATCGTATAGACTTCGTACAAGACGTCCCAAGGAGATTTTCTAACTGAAGATAAGTCTTCACTCTATACCCAAGCTAGTCTCTTGCACAAGACGTTACGTGGCACTCAAAGAAAACCCAACGGACAGCTTCCCGTCCAGCGCCGAAGTCCGTGTAGCACCAGGTCTCTCGACCGACAGCGATATCCGAGCCGAAGCTCCGGTTGGGCTCACTGACGACAGAAGCGCCTTTGGTACACACTACCCGATTCTGGTCCACGCCTAGGGCGCTTCAACTGATACTGAGTTATCTGTTGAGTAGAGCAGTGCTCGCACAAAGCGCGCAAACACGAAAGATGTTAGAAAGGCACAGAGGCCTAGACGCAGTAATAACTTACTTAGCTGCACTGCCCAAGAGATTGGGTGAAATTGATAGAATAATAAATTTGATGAACGCAATGTTGTCTTGGGTCGAAACACCGCTAGGCGCCACTCTGACCCTTTATATAGAGTTCTGAACCATCTAGAAGGGACTGAAAATGCGATAATGCACTATAGTTACTAACAAGATGCAGTAGTACTCCTATTTGTGGAGTAGTGGGGCCGAAACCAGTACCGTGTGACGTCATTGGCTAGCTTAGCACACGTGGCATTGCCTTCGGGCAATGCACGCATGCCAAGTCACGATGTCCTCTTGACTGTACTTACAGCAGTGCACCGCACCCACATTATGTAGTATAGAATATCAAATAGATGCAATAACAATCATAAACTGTAGAGTTCCCTCTTCACATATTGTTTCTGATATTCTAGATAGTTAGAATATTTTACTAATTTTCACCCTGAGAGTGAAGTCGGCCACTCTACTTAGGTAGGTGAGCTCGACCCCAGAGAAGTACATTGATGTCCGGATGATATCCCTCAGATAACCCATATTAGAATTACGAAATCTGAAGATGTCCATTTGATCTCCTTGGGATGTCCATATGATATACGTGAATGATGCCCAGATGATGCATGAAGTATATCCAAACGATAACCACCTGATCTGCATATGATGTACGAAGAGATTTTCATTGGAGTTCGTGATGTTCAAATGATGCATCATGGATTTCCTGACATCCATTGGACATATCTTCCTTGATCATATAAATATCTTTGGTATAGTTTTTGTACATCCGAAGGACATGTAGAAGACATCAATTATGCGCATCCAACGGGGTACCACGGCATATGATTCGGATATTGTGGATGCGCAGAATATATCCAACGGATATCCTATAGATGTCCCAATTTTTCATCGGATCGACATCCATCGCGCATCACTTTATCTCACTGGGGACCTACACTGGGCAAGTAACGCACGAAGCAAATGTTCGCTCTCACTCAAGAACTTATGGCGCGTACTAGCCTGCTCGCATAGAGTCACTACCTGGTAGTGAACTCGTTATTCACCTTGTTGAGCCCTCCGCCATTACCGTGTGCATCTTTTTACTCGTTTCTTTTGTTGTTGTCGCTGTTTAACAGGTACGCATGAACCGTGTGCCTCTGCTTTTTTTTGTTCCCTCCTTTGATCTTGTAGCTCGTCTTGCTCACCGCGGCTCGTGCTATATCTGTGGGTTTGTGTCTATCTACTGACATTTTACGCCCGACATCGCCGTCGTCTACACGAAAACCCAGACTTCTAGGCGGACTCTTTTGAGCTCTTTTTGTCCGTCTTGACGGCTTGGTCTCGACGCACACCCCACTCGTTGCACTATTTCTGAGAGTGATCTATTTGCCGTGCTCAAAGCGTCCACACTGGTCCGCCCAAAACCCATAGCGTAAGCTATGGTCCGATTTTTTGACAGCTTGGGTACCCCACTCGTCTCCATATTTCCCAAAACGTTGTGTTAAAATTATGGGCTGACCCAAAATAGCAGGATTTTGGATGGCCGACCCAAACAGAAAACCTCATCTCTTGCAGTGCGCAGCGTGCCGCTCCATCTGTCGCTGCGCCTCCTCCTTGGCCGCCGCCTCAGGCCGGCGCGCTTGCAAGAGCGTGCTTCATCCACTTGTGGTATAACCGGTCGGTGCGAGCTGTTAGTGGGGAGCCTTACTTGGGCTCGACCCTGCGGAGGGTTGAAACGCGTGACACCTAATAATTCGGCAGCACCCACCGTTGCCTATAGTGCACGGTGACCAAGTGGTAAATACGCCTGCACTGGTGTGCGGCAGGCTCGTATAACCCGCGAGGTCAGCAAAACTAACAGAGGACGACTAGACTTACCAATTAGTGAGGGTAGAACCGAGCTGGTATCACTTTAGCCTAGTTGGTGCTTGACTCTACCATCAGGTGTGAGAGGATGGCGCCTCGGGGGTCTAGTACCCCCGAGCGCCCCTCCGGCTCTCACGGGCCTAATGCCACGTGGGCCACCGGGAGGTGCACTTGTGGTGCGTCACCCCGGCCATATATCTATACTACTTAGCAAATATTAATTCTAAATTAATGAAAATAAACTAATTAGTCCTTGCCGTTTGTGCCCATACGCGTCCCACGTGGTACAGTGGACACCCGTGCTCAGAGCCAGATAACGTCACCAGTTGTGTGGAGCAAACCCGATTGGGGTGAAGCACTATTGTACTCCCTATAGCGATGGACTCGCTCGTGCGAGGTGAAGTGATGAAGTGGACGATGATCCCATCATGGGAGGAATGGTCACTGGCTTTTGCATGGACCTTCACAGGTGGAATGGATGTTGGAACCATTGGATGGTGTTGAACACGTGCAAAGTGTGTATTATGCATGGGTGCATTGTACCATAAGGTACCCTGACGGTGGGTGATCCACGTGTATAGACCTCATGACGTCTGCACTACTTTAGTTAATATTGTTAGTTTCATGTGTAGTTAGACCTACTTACGTGAGCGCGACGTCGCCGTCGCGAGCACTTAGTAAAGTCAACCAAGTCTCGCTTCGAGAACTGCCACTCTGAAGTGGGAACACTTGAGACTCATCTCTTGATTGTGGGCCCTTGTCGTCGCTGCCCTTGCCGGTGCACAACTCCACACGGAGGGTCACCACAAGTAGTATCAGTGCGCAAACTCCGCTTGGAAACCCTTAGGATCTCTGAATACCCAGTGAGGGTTGACCTTTTGTTTGTTTCTTATTCCTGAGTGCAGGACAGATTTCCGCCCCAGTATTGGGTTCTTTTGTTGTTTCTCCTTCGTTTTTCCCCGTCTTTCGGGCCTGTTGCCTGCTTGCGCACGGCCCTTGACTCCTCTTCTTTGGATCTTTTCTTTCCGTTTTCCTTTTCGGGCTACGCCTCCTCTTGGAGTCTACAGTCCACTCTCTCGAGTTTCCCTACCTTTTCCCCATTTCTTTCTGGGTTTTTCCTATCTTTCTGGCTTCTCTTTTTCACCTCTGTAGGTTCTACCTCAGCCCAGTACCGGCTTTACACCCAGGTCCTCGGTGGCAACAGAGGCTCTCCAGCCGAGCTTCCATCCCAACAGGGAGCAGGATCTCGAACGTCCTGTGCCTGTTTCCCGTTTCCGGGCTTGCTTCACAAGTGGTCTCCCGACTTAGAAGAAATCTAGATCATTTGGAACACCTACAAGGTTTGGAATTGTTTCCTCCTGTTGAAGGAATCTGATTTTGGTTTGGGATACTCACTTTCGTGACTGGATTACCTTTTGAAGGTTTATCTTGTCGCTCTCCGCTTTTCGGAAGTCGTGTTTGACTCTTTTTCTGACCGCGTTTTCGGTTCATCGACATGATGTTCCTGTGGTCACTGGGTGACACCGATAACGATTCTACCCATTCTAGTGTTACTGCGGACTCTCCACATTAGGATTCTCGCTGTATTCCCGAAGGGATTGGTGTTGAAGAAGTTTCATCCGATTGCCGGAAGGTTTTGTCCGTTTCGTCGGTACCCAAAGCCGGGTGGTTTATTGATCCTAAGCATGTGGATCATGACTCATCCGGCTCTCGGAATATCGACCCCGTTGTGTTCTCCAGGTTGGAGTCAAACACCAGAAGTTTGGTCTTTGGTCAAGGCTCCGTGGTGGAGATGCTGCTGAATCTCAGACGAGAGGTTTCTGATCTCAAACTCCGACAGCTTTCAGCAGATGTTCGTGAGTTGCAAGTCAATGTTGCCTCCATTCTTGAGGGTTTCGCTTGTTCAAAAACCTCATTTGAGGAACTTACTGTGAAGTTACACCGTATTGGTGAACGCCTGGATTTATTGCAGACATCTACTAGGCGCCATGGTAGTTTCACCGATTCGCCGGTTGTTGGACATCGTTCTCGTAAGAGATCTGCTCCTTCTCGGAGTTCAACATCGGATACTGACTCATCCTCTACGGATTCTAGTTCATCACACATCTCATTAGATACAGAATTCCGTCCACGGAAGAGTTTCAAGCGTTCCCATTTACACTGTCGTAACTCTCGAAAGAGATTGAAGAAACATTGCACCAAGCCATCAGGTATTGTTTCTGTTCACCGCAAGTCGGTTCACTCTCATGTGAGTAGGTCTGACACGGAGACGTCCACGTCAGACGCATCCTCATCCTCTTTGGATTTGAACTGGTACGAGAACTGGCAGCGTGAGCTTGCTCAGTTGAAGTCTACCCATGATTCTGGGTTGTCTCCTAAACAGGAAGTTCATCCAAGGCCGTTACCGCTGGTGGAGAATGATCCCGGTTTGTACGTGGAAAGTACCCATGTTGGGGTTCGAAGAGATGCTCCTGCGATGGATTCCTTTGAGTACAAAACACCTGTAGTGAGGTATACGACGCCGCAACGCCCTCTGCGCGTTCGTCATTATGATGAACAAACCAGGTTGATGTGTTATACTTGCCAGCAAGTTGGCCACAGGACATCGCAGTGCACGCTCCATAGTCGCGAGAGGTCAAACCCTGTGGGGTACTATGAATTGCTTCGACCTGTCGAAGGTGTGGGACAAGATGCTCCCTTGGAAACCCAAGATAGGGTGCAAGGATTCATACCCGCAGCCGGGGATTTTTCAGTTCCCCAGGATGGGTTACACCAAAGTCAATTGGTGAAGCCTTCCCCGAAAAACTGATTTCGGGAGCCTCTCATTTGGGATAGGTGCCCTTTGAACAGGGGTCATTGACGCCTGAGGCCTCAAAGCCTCGCTCCCCGATGAAGATCCTTTCTAGGAAAATATCTTTATCCCGTGCGGAGTCGCACCCTGATATAGATCAACTGGTTCGGCCTTGGATACGGAACAGTAATCCGAAGAATCCGGAACGAGTGATGATGCTCTCGAAGAGAAGTTACAAAGTTAATGCCGATACCGCGTTCTCACACCATCTCAAGGTTCGGCATGTCGCTCTATTTGACACCGGAGCCGGTCCCAACTGTATACAGGAATCGTTCCTGTCAGAGGAGTGTCCAGAATTTGTCCGTTACGGTCCCCTGATGGAAATCGCTGATGCGAGTAATCACCCAATTGTTACTTTAGGTATTTTACCAATGATGGTTCGTTTAGGAATGACCGCTGTGTCGGTTGATTTTGTTGTTTGCAAGACGCTTGCTGCACCGATTGTTCTCGGCTGTGATTTCTGTGATCTCCATGTGGAGTCGATCAAACCCAGACTTTCAAGGGTGGAGCTGGTTGACGGTTCGTCTGTTCCATTTGCTGGAAAACCGTGGGAACGGGCGAAGAAGCGGTCTGATCGAAACGTCGCACCGTTACCTCCTGCTCAGCAGTATGTGTCACCAATCACTGGTTTATCGAAGCTACGCATTCGTGCGTTTGCGAGGATTCCTCCGATGTCCCAAGCTTGGGTTACTGTCTCAACGGAGATGCGTGGACTCTTAATGATTGATCATCTACCCTCTCTTTTAGAGAAATCTGGTCTCGCAGTTGCTCGAGGCATTGCCCTTTGCGAAGGTGGAAAACCTTTTCAGGTGCTGATTGCGAACTTTCCGAATTCGTTGCAGACGTTGCAGAACTAACAGGTGGTGGGTCAAGTTACTTGCCACCCACAGGGTACTTTTGCAACGGAGCTGAAGGTTTCCGATGTCGTCGGTTTGTCCTATACAGAGGAGGCTAATGAAATGAACTCCTTTTTGGGATGCGAAGACATCGACGCACGATGAAGTTGGCGCACGTACGGAATTGCTTGTTCCTAAACAGAATTTGAAGTTGGATACCCTGCCCGGGTGTGAAAGTTCTGAACAGCTAAAGTCTGGTTCTCTACTTGAATTTCTCACCAATCTTTGGTTTTCGATGGTTGATGCAGCGAAGCAGCGAACGCGTCTGAGTATTGTACCGTTCGTACGGTCCTTTTGCGAGGCGAGCCGTACCGGTCGTTCTGTTTCACCACTTGTGGTTGTTCCCATGAAGGACAGTTCTCTCCAGTTCTGTCTGGATTATCGTAATGTTGCTCCCAACGTTTCAGGAATTTTCCACTTGAAACCGGTGAAGAACGGTGTGTACCCTGAATTTGGGTTTGTTTTCGATGATTCGCCGAAGGATGTTCGGGAGAACCCATTGAGCGTAATAGCGTTGAACTGAAATGAGTCAGGTGAAGCTCCATTTGGAGATCTTGACACCGCTGAAACGGTTGCTAGCTCTGAAAGGATTTTCGCTACTCTCCTGGATGTCTCGTCTGGACGAGATGCACCAGCAGGGTTAGTCAAGTTCAAACCCGTCGCTGAGGGTACAGATGCACAAGTTGTATCCCTTTTGGGAAGTGAAAGTGTGGATCGGAAACCAACCACTGGTAATAGGTTGCTGATCAACCTGTGGAAGGTTCTGGTCCACCCAATGAATCTCAAGGAAAGGAACTACGGTTGGACACCCGCATGGGTTGATGCCTTGTTCTTTTCGTAAGGAGAGGTTCGGCTGATTGCTTGTGACTCGATTTCTGAGTTAATCACTTTTTGTTCACCGTGAAACCGTTCTTTTCTTTCAAGATCTGATTCCTGTAGAAGGAGAACTGATAAGACTCGCATGTTTGCATTTTTGTTTTTTTCGGTTTAAAACCTACGTGGGTGATGTCATATGCTTTGGATTTGTTTACATGGTGGTTTTTCACCCAACTTGCCGGGGTATGCATCCCCGCTTGCTCGGTTTTTTCCCATCGTGGGAGACTGTTTCGTCTCATTTGAGAAGTCTCCGAATCGAGAAGTATCTTTTGTTCTGAACTCTCACGAGTTATTTCTGTTTTGTTACGTGGTAACGTTTTTCGAACTCTTGCTGATTAGTTACCACTGTTTTTGGTTATTGTTGTTCTACACATGTCACTTTGCGTGAATATCCAATCTTGGATTGATCCCATTGTGATGGGCTGAATTGATCTTTGACCTGTACTACTGGTAATGGTTCTGGAATTTGTCATTCGTTACACCCTATGAGTTAGGAATTTGCGAACGGAGTTGTTCTTTGTACTCTTATGGAGTGTTTGAACCTAACCTTTTGAGGTACTGCTACTTGTGGTGGCTCCGCCCAAGGAGGGGGAGGGAGATCGTGGAACCACTTTGGTTTGTTCGGCGTCGCCCTCTACTCCATTCTGAAGACGCTCTCTTGTTCAAGAGTTGGTATTTTAATGACCGCATTTGGTGCTCTGGACTTGCTGAACATCCATTATGGATACGCTGTGCACATCGCATGCGTTGGTTCTACTCTTGTCACTGAGTTTCTAACCCTCGATAGGGACGGTAAGGTTGAGTTTCGTACTCTCCCAACTGGGATTTTGATGCTTTACCGCGGATGTTGACGCCTCCGGATCGTGTTAAATTGCCACAGTGAGAGTGGCCTTGCACCCGTTGGATGGGTATCTTTGTCGCTCACCAGTCGTCCCACACGCTGCTGTTTTATTTCAATGCAGACCACAGTGGGGTGATGCAGAACGATGGTGTAGAACCCTCTCTGGGTGATGAGCAATTGGCTCCGCTTTGCTCGGAATATATGGCGCTGATACCGTACACTCGGTGGTTTTGACGCCACATGCGTCGTGCAAGCATTCGTAGTTCGCGGCTGTCATCAAAGCGGTGTACATCCCAATGGGTTAGTCGAAACGCACTCTGCCTCTCCGGACAACGTGAAATAGGCCGCGCAAAACATCGTTGGTCAGTAAGAAACACCTTCCAAAGGTAAGAGTTATGAAAAACCGTTATCGGTGCGCTTTAAAACGCTAGAAAGATTAAACCCACTTGCGGGTGACGGGCGGTGCGCTGCACCTGAAGAGGTGTGAAGATTTGGCACTATGGGTTTGGTTTAAGTACACCGTGATCGGTTGATTATGAAATGCCGCAGGGCGGCGCGCGCGCGCGTACACCGGCGGCCGGTCAAAATACTCAATTTTTTGGAGTGCCAAGCGTTTATTGTGCATGCTGTGTACTGTGCACTATCTTGGTTCGAGCCCTGGTGGGCGCGCCAAATTAATTTACTTGATTTCTTGGCTTGCCACGGCGCGTGGGCACTCCGCGAACAGACGTCAGTGCACATGGCCACTTGGCACTGTACTCACCCAATCGGGTTGTGTTGCACTTCTCCACGTGGCAGAGTGCCAAGCCAATCAGGTGACGTTGCATTGCTGTGGCTCTTAACCGCTCTGGTGGACTCCTGAAGGAACATTTTGAGAATTGTGGCACCCAGCGAGGGTTTTCTTAGGCAATTTGGTTAAGCGCAAACGGTTGCAACGGTGTTCAATGTGCACAGTGTGCATCGTCACCGACAATTCGGTACTGTTGGACATTACTGCGCAGGGTTTGAACCTAAAGAGGTACTGCGTGTGTGTCTGTTGCTCAGCAACTATGAGCAGCTATCATGAGACTCCCGAAGGAATTTTTCACGAGACGAAAGGACTCAGTTCAAGTGTTGATATATTTGGCCACATGTTAGGCGTTTTCAACTGGAGTGCGTGAATATTGTCGGTCTCCGAGCATCGGATGTATGCGTGTACGAGTATCCGTCTATAGATTATATGTGGAGGACACCGCTCAACGGTTACGACAACAGCTGAGGCGACCCGGTGGGTGTGCACTGACTATGTTGTACGACACAGCAGAGCGAGGCCTGACTTTAATCCAATTGAGTGTGATGGTACAGACCAGTACCTGGTGAAGAAGATGTACCTTTGAAAGGGGAAGTAGTGGAGAATGGAAGACGCCCTGATGGGAAAGCACCCATTTCTGTGGAGAGTATAAGAACTCTCATGAGTGAGTTGCAAGCAGTTCAGCGACCGATGAAATAGTTGTGGAAGACCCGTACTAGGCTGATGAAGTCTCGAAAGACCCATGTCACACGGTTAATCAGGTTTGCACAGTCCATTCTGGAGGTACACCCGGAAAGGTTGTCGTTCTACAGAACCTCGGGAAGCCCGAAGTGGGTATAGGAAACTAAGGTTTCACGCGTCGCAAGCGTTGATAACCAGAGGTTTGGTGGTGAGCACCGAGTCGGTATGTAACATTACTCCTGCTTCAGGGAATGGTTATAGGAGGCCGAACGTGTTTCGTATCAACCGATAAGCGGTGCGAACATTGGAAAAGTACCCTGGAGGGTGTGTGACGTTAGCACGTACTACTCTGTCGTGGAAACCGATCTTCGGTGATACCGTGTCACCACAATTGGGTTAAGTTGGCTTCGACTTGACCTCGAAAGGTGCAAAGTGAGGGCGAAGAACCTCCACAGATTCATTACTCAGAACGGTGTTCCGGATACTCCATAATAGGAAAGTTTTAGTCACCGTTGGTGTTGCACCTTGCAGGTGTAATGATAATCTCGTATGGGAGTATTTCTAGGATTGCACTGGTGGATGAAAAGGAAACCTAATAAGGTGTGAACCTGAAGATTGTGTCATTCCTGGATAGGATCGGACCCTTTGGAAGCTGAGAGGTGACAGCGCCACACGCGATAGAAAGTTGGATATTCTGAAGACCGGGCAGTCGGTGTCTCTGATGTAAGTTACTCAAATGAGTGAAGATGTCGTTGGACTTCCGCCCTCGGGCGTATGAACCCTTGGCTAACGAGGGGGATATGTGGAGCAAACCCGCTTGGGGTGAAGCACTATTGTACTCCCTATAGGGATGGACTCGCTCGTGCGAGTTGAAGTGATGAAGTGGATGATGATCCCATCATGGGAGGAATGGTCACTGGCTTTTGCATGGACCTTCACAGGTGGAATGGATATTGGAACCATTGGATGGTGTTGAACACGTGCAAAGTGTGTATTATGCATGGGTGCATTGTACCATGAGGTACCCTGACGGTGGGTGATCCACGTGTATAGACCTCATGACGTCTGCACTACTTTAGTTAATATTGTTAGTTTCATGTGTAGTTAGACCTACTTACGTGAGCGCGACGTCGCCGTCGCGAGCACTTAGTAAAGTCAACCAAGTCTCGCTTCGAGAACTGCCACTCTGAAGTGGGAACACTTGAGACTCATCTCTTGATTGTGGGCCCTTGTCGCCGCTGCCCTTGCCGGTGCACAACTTCACACGGAGGGTCACCAAAAGTAGTATCAGTGCGCAAACTCCGCTTGGAAACCCTTAGGATCTCTGAATACCCAGTGAGGGTTGACCTTTTGTTCGTTTCTTATTCCTGAGTGCAGGACAGATTTCCGCCCCAGTATTGGGTTCTTTTGTTGTTTCTCCTTCGTTTTTCCCCGTCTTTCGGGCCTGTTGCCTGCTTGCGCACGGCCCTTGACTCCTCTTCTTTGGATCTTTTCTTTCCGTTTTCCTTTTCGGGCTACGCCTTCTCTTGGAGTCTACAGTCCACTCTCTCGAGTTTCCCTATCTTTTCCCCATTTCTTTCTGGGTTTTTCCTATCTTTCTGGCTTCTCTTTTTCACCTCAGTAGGTTCTATCTCAGCCCAGTACTGGCTTTACACCCAGGTCCTCGGTGGCAACAGAGGCTCTCCAGCCGAGCTTCCATCCCAACAGGGAGCAGGATCTCGAACGTCCTGTGCCTGTTTCCCGTTTCCGGGCTTGCACCACAAGTTGGTCGAGTAGATCGGCCAGCGATCGGGCGTACTATACTCCAGACCCCCCTCTTACCATCAGGCACGCCCCGGAGCTGTAAAGATTCGTCAGTTCCGGCCGCCCTTTCACCGAACGGTCAGGAATTAGCGTCGTCCGGCGCGTAGCGCGCGTCATGGCGCCACACGGCGCTTGTAGCGGAGTATCCTCCAGGGGTGGTCTCGAGTGCGTTGATTGTACACCTTCGTGGTCGCGCTCTCCGCCAGTGTCATCCTTAATAGGTCGGCGCGCCCTGCGCAACGAATGCGCGACCTGAGCCCTCTTGTGGTGATCGGTGTCTAAGCATCGCTTCGCCACCTGTAGAGCAACGCAATTTGCGTGGTTATCAGGATGATGCGCCTCATATACTCAGGGGAGTGATACGAGGATGCACTCGAAGGGTTATGAGTTGGACCCAATTTTGGCGGTTACTTTTGGAATGGCTTTCCCACAGTTACCTGTAACCAGGGTTGCCATTGCTGGCCAATACCGCTAGGTGGACGCGTGTACTACACCACCGTGTGTGTGCATATTACGGAACAATAGGTAGTGCACCTGAGATGCCTGACACTGGGCTAGCCACGTGTACGGACCCCTGCGGGTGTGCACCACGTGTACATAGTTAGTTTAGACCTACTTAGGTGAGCTCGACCTCGTCGTCGCGAGCACCTTTGTAAAGTCAACCCGAGCACTTCTAAGTGAACTCTTTGTCGAGTAGCGCTCTCCTGAGTGGACTCTACACGAGTGAGGCTCTGGCGCCAACCGCCTACGTGGGTTATCACTCTCGCGAGTATAGCCACGTCTGGTTACGGTAATCCTACCCTCTCGGTACCTTTGAGGAACATCTGTCGTTGATGTCGGGACCTGAGGGTCGTACCGAGGAGGTATAGGACTAGATTACGAAGTGATCCGACTCTGTATAGAGTTTTGCCGTGTTTACGGAAACCCGTGCATTACCGTTGGAGGATCTCGCCCCGCTCCGGGCACAGTGCCGAGGAGGCCCTACCGGTCGCGTGTGGGTGTTGTTTGGTTGTTGTTTTCTGTTGCTTTCCCTCTCGGGACTACACCTGTCGTTAATCGTGTTTCATCGTTGCCGATACCACCCCATCTCTGGAGTTTCTCATCGTTTCCTCACCACGTGGCCTAGCACCTCTGTAGGTATAGCCAGTTGCCACTTCGGCCTTACAACCGAGTTACGGTGGTACAGAGGGCTCTGTCACTGGTCTGCCATCTCTCACGAAAGCGGACCTTCGGACAGTCTGGTGGGTTTCACTCTTCCGAGTTTGCCCCACAAAATGGTCTCCCGACCTAGAACCGTTTTAGGTCACTGTCGTGGAATTGACTTGATTGTTGACGGATCACCGTTTTCTGACAACGATCAGAGGACTCTTTAGAGTTTTGGAGGTTGACAACTTTTGAACGTGAACCGCTGACGTGGTGGTTTACCGAGAAGGTTTATTGAGTTTTCTTGTTCTTTGGAGACTCGTGTACGAGTTTAACCGGATCATCTGGATCAGATTGCTTACTGGTTTTCAGTATGCCGCAACCGCCTCGAGGTTCTCGAGCTGGTTCAGCGCGGTCGTCAGCTGCGGTTCCACCCGTTGCACCGACGTCCCGGTCTATCCCAGATGAGGCGCAACCTCTTGAGGTCGTACCCCGCCCCCGGAGAACGCGTTCAGTTACGGAAGCACCTAAGGAAAATGTGGGTTCTGCTCAACCCGTCGTTGAGACACCATCCATGGTTAACCCTAACGCTGCTACCGTAGCCGAGTTGGCTAGGTTGGAATCCCGCTTGGATATTAATCACGCTGCTCACGTGGAACTCCTACAGGATGTTACCTCGTTGAGGACGCAGGTTGATAATGCCCAGGTGAGGGATGTCTCAGGAGACTTACGTCTTCTGAGAAGGGACGTGAATTCCATTATGGAAAATCTGGGTACCCCAGACGTCTTCGTCACGGAGTACCGGGCATTTGTCGAGGAAATGCGCACCGATATCGGTCGAATTCGTTCGCGCTTGGAAACGCTGGAGGATACAATCCGTATGGATGAAGCTGTGGACGCACAGGTTCCTCAAGGAAATCCATCTGCGGATGAAGACCATCGTTCGGTGAAGCAGAAACGTCGACACTCAAAACGAGTTCACTATGATTCGGATTCATCGCGCTCTGACTCGAGCGGCATGACTGAAGACAGTTCGTCAGATTCATCTGATAGTGATGAAAACCGTCATAGGTCACGTTCGACACGGTCGAAAGCGACGCAGTCTACTCAGGCAGTGATGAGATCACGCGTGAAAGGACGGCGCCACTTGGGACTCAAAGAGTTAAAGCCGACGGACCCGCTCTACACAAAGCTGTTGTCGTACCGCTATTATCGGTTGGAAGATGTTACTTCGAATCGCTCCTCGCGAGGAACCGGTAAGGTGAAGGACTACATTCGAAGGTTGAATGTTACCCTTGAAACAAGGAAGTTCTCGGGGACAGATCCTATCCTTATCTTGGATTTCCTTGCCAGGTTCGTCCAGGAGGCCGATATACTCGGTATGAGTGAAGCACAGGCATATGTGGCACTGCCGTACTTCCTAAAAGGGACTGCGGAAGATCAGTACAACTCAGTTCGAGGAACCTCGAGAGCCTCGGAAGGAGGAGTCACGTGTTGGCCGGAAGCCGTGAACTACCTTCTCAGGTCGTACGCGACTTCCAACGCGATTTACAGGGCTACTCTTGCTGTTCGCGACACTAGACAGAAGAGTGGAGAATCTGAAACGGTTTATTCAACGCGGTTGAACAAAGCGTTTCACCGATGTGGTAATGTGTATTCCGCACAGGAGCGGTGTACCATGTTTGTTGATGGTTCGGACCCCACCATTCGGTCGTTGGTCGCTCGCCGACGCGAGGAAAAACGCCGAATGACGTACCTAGAGTTGGTTAATTACGCCCAGGCGGAAGGAGAGACGTATCGAGCCCGCAACCCGGGGCAGCGCCGCTCGAAAGCGCTACTCGCGGAGAGTTCGTCACCATCGATGTCGGTTTTGCGACGTGAAACCGCTGTCGGTGATGCTGATAACGTCCACTTCATCGGAAGTAACCCCGATTCTTACGGATCTACGGACCTGCCGTCAACCTCGATTCCGAGCACGGAAGAAGACCCCGCATTGTATGCCCAAGGTGTCCGGGTGCCTGCAGCCCCGCTGCCTTACGCTAACAATTCGTCGCGTCTGAACCGCCCAGGGTGGAAGGACACAGCACCACAACGTCGAGTGGACAATCGCCCTCGCGACAAACCGGCCTCGGTCATATGTTACCAGTGCTACCTTCCAGGTCACGTATCGACGCAGTGCGTATTTCCGCCGTCGCACAGGCCGAAAATTTTTGCGTGTTACGACGCCCTCACGCCTGAGGAAAAGGAATCTGTTCCACGAAAGGAATATGATAAGGCCAGAGCTGAACTGGGATTACCGGTTCCGGTCTATGCTCAGCCCTCCGTTTCGGCACAGGCACCTTCGAACCAGGTTCAAGGCGAAGTACCCACGCATGGGGTTCAGTTAGGCCCCCCGAACGGAGTTCACGCACCGAATTCGGTGAGCCCCGTTCAGAAAAACTGACTTCGGGAGTTTCCCCTACGGGAGGGGCGCCTTGCGAGCCGAAGTTGAAGGCGCCCGAGGCGTCACAGCTTCGCTCCCCAGCTGTTAGAATCCTTTCAAGGATAGCGGCTACAACTGACGTGAGCTCAGAACACCTTTCGGTTCTACGTCGTCCGTGGATACGGTCCCGTAATCTCCGTATTCCGGAAAGAGTTCTTGTGATGGCCAAGAGAAACTACAAAGTTTATGCCGATCTTGGCTTGTCTAACCAGTTCATGGTTCGACAGTTGTCTGTGTTGGATACAGGAGCTGCACCGAACCTGATTCACCTTGAGTTGGTGCCACCCGCGCTACGGGATGAAATTCGTCATGGTCCAGGTTTGGACATCGCGGATGCCAACAATAACCCGTTGCGTACTCTTCGGTACATAACCCTCTCATGGTACGATTAGGAACCTGTATGGTTAAAGTGGATTTCACGGTTTGCAAAAGCATTGCCGCACCGGTGATACTCGGTTGTGACTTTTGTGATCGTTTTGTTGAAGCGATTCGACCTCGAGCTCGAGTTGTTACCATGGATGATGGTTCCGAAATACCGATTGTAAGGAAACCGCTAAAGAGAGCTACACGCAAGCGCGTCCCGCTCCCTGCTGCACAGGAAGTTCCAACCGTCGACCCGGTACCATCTAAGCTCCATGTGGCTCATGCCATCGCAATCCCTGCGCAATCCTAAGTTTGGGTCACCATAACTACTAAGCAGTCTGGTCTACGTGTGGTACAACCATTGCCATCATTGTATGATCAGAAGCAACTCGCTTTGGCGAACGGGGTAATCTCGGTGGAACCCGACAAACCATTCAGAGTTTTGGTCGCCCACTTTGGCACAACCCGACAGTGGTTAGCTAAAAACCAAATCCTTGGTACCACTCTCCCACACCCTGCTGCTATCGTACCGACGAGGATACCCGTTGCGGATGTTCTCGGTATAACCGATGCTAAGGAGGGGGAGGGATCAGCGGAAACCGCTTTTACCGCATCGGTTACCCCGGCGAGCGAAGTTACCGAATCGATGGCACCCACCGAGGGTAAAGCGTTGCCACCAGGAACGGAAGATACAGACCCTGTCAAGGAACTGGAACAGTTGAATTTTGATCATGTACCTGAATCTCATAGAGGTAAGCTAAGAGAAATGTTGAGGGAGTTCACACCCATGTGGGATGGATCCCTCGGGACAATTGGAATCACGGAACACCGTATTGACCTACTTCCAGGTACTAGCCCCATTTCCCAACACCCATACCGGGCTGGTCCCAAAGCTAGGGAAGAAGAGCAATCTCAGGTTGAGAAGATGTTACGCGCTGGCGTCATAGAGGCGGCTCAATCCGCTTGGGCCTCACCCGTGATGCTAGTTCCAAAAGCGGACGGATCATGGCGATTCTGTATCGATTACCGTCGTCTAAATTCGGTCACCGTCAAAGACGTTTATCCCATACCCAGGATGGACGAATACATTGACTCGCTTGGGAGTGCTACAGTGTTCACCGCCTTGGATGCCAATTGGGGATACTGGCAAGTTCCGATCCGTGAAAAGGATAAGGACAAAACTGCTTTTGTGTGCCACCAAGGTTTGTACCGGTTTAAACGAATGCCGTTCGGATTAACCAACGCACCGGCTACGTTTCAACGTGCTATCGATATCCTCTTGGCTCGATTCAAGTGGAAGACCTGCTTGGTGTATCTTGACGATATCATCGTGTCCTCCGATAACGTTGATGACCACTTAACACACGTCCGGGACGTCATGAGAGTCCTCAAGGACGCGGGCATTACGCTGAAACTCAGGAAGTGCGAGTTCTTCACAGATTCGGTCAAATACCTAGGGCATATCATTCGACCTGGACAGCTCTCAGTTGACGCAGTTCGCGTGAAGTCGCTGAAGGAAGCGAAACGCCCTACGACACAAACGAAACTCCGCAGTTTTCTGGGTCTTTGTAATGTATATCGGCGTTTTGTCCCGAACTTCGCAGATATTGCGACCCCCCTTAACCACCTTTTGAGAAAAGGTCAACCAGTTCAACTAGAACCCCTAGGCGACGCGGAAGCGTCTGCCTTTTCGGCATTAATTGACGCAGTAACGTCACCGCCAATCTTGGCTTTGCCTAAGCTAGGACTTCCATTCGAAGTAGAAACTGACGCCAGTGCACACCAGGTTGGTTGCGCCCTGTTTCAGGTCACGGAAGACGGCGTGAGACATTCAATTGGATACTGGTCGCGATCCTTGAACGTACACGAACGTAACTACTCAGTTTCGGAGAAAGAGTGCTTAGCCGTTGTATGGGCTCTAACTACACTGAGGCCATATCTTATGGGCAACCATTTTACGGTACATACGGACCACTCATGTCTCCGATGGCTCATGGAATTCTCGGAACCATCAGGACGCTTGATGCGTTGGCGCTTGAGGTTATCGGAGTTCGATTTCACAGTTACGTACAAAAAAGGAACGTTGAATCTGCAGGCAGATGCACTCCCCCGCTTGGGAACAAATGCAGAAGCGGCACCAGTTGACGATCTGGACATACCATGCTTTATGGTGGAAGAACAAGCAGGTTGGGTCGAATCTTTGTCGGATGACATCTGTGACGACATCCTGCTCACTTCTGAGAAGTTGGATCCCTTGACTGGATCTTTTGTACCCATCACTCCCGAGGAGATGGTCCGAGAACAGCAAACGGATGAGTTTTGTACGCGAATTCGCGCTCGTCTCAATGGAGGAGATCGTATACCTTTTCAGGTTAACGATCAGGGGTATCTGGTTAGGTTGGTTGAAGCGTATACCCAAATTGTGGTCCCATACTCGCTGCAAAACCGTGTGTTGGTCATGACACACTATGTGAAGGTAGGAGCCCACCCAGGAGGTCAAAAACTATTCTTGACCCTGCGTAGGGATTTCTACTGGCCGTCAATGGCATTGGACTGCTACGCAGTACGACGCTCTTGCACCGAGTGCGCTAAGAATAACGTGAAACTTCGTAAGTACTCGAAGAAGTTAACGCTGTTCCCAGCACGGTCTCCTTTGGAGTTTATCGCTATCGATATCTTAGGTGAATTGATCAGAACCGCAAGAGGTAATCGATACCTTCTGGTTATCACCGATCGGTTCTCTAAGTTGGTACGGACAGTCCCGCTGAAACGGATTACGGCCACCGTGGTTGCACAAGCTTTTGTCACCCACTGGGTCTTTGTGTACGGTCCACCGGTTCATCTATTATCAGATAACGGTTCATAGTTCACGTCGAAGTTTTTCCAGGACGTCTGTCGGATCTTGAGTGTCAAGAATCTATTTACGACCACCTACCACCCCCAAACAAATGGTCAGGTAGAACGATTTAACCGTACCATGCTGAATGCATTAAGATCTTATGTGGCAGATCATCCTAAGGATTGGGATTTATATACGGACGCTATTACGTATGCGTACAACACCCAAGTCCACCGGGTAACGAAGCTAGCACCTTTTGAGTTGGTATTGTCAAGAGTACCGCCACCGGTTGCAATCGAGGCTCAAGAAACGCTTTCTACGTACCCGTCTATTGGGTTATACAGGAACGCTTGGAAGGATTGGTTAACAAAAATGGTACCGGTCGCTCGCACAGCGATGGATAAGGCGCCGGCCGCTTATAAGCGCAACTTCGATGCGAAGGTTAAGACCCCATTACCAAAGGTCAAACCAGACGATATGGTATTTCTCCGCAAAGAATACTATAATCCGGAGAAGGAACGCCGCCACAAGCTCTCGCCTATCGCGGAAGGACCCTACAAGGTTATTTCCGTCACGGACGATACCGTAGTATTGGATATCAATAATCTCCACGAACGGATATCGTTAGACCGTGTCGCGCTGGCCCCACCACCCTACGTTCACGTTAACACTCAACTGGGTGAAGCTACAGGGGACGAACAGGTCGTATCTTCCCGCCCTGCGACTCTCCGCCCTGATCGCGGCTTATCGGATCTACCGAAGTCAGAATCACCCACGCGGGTAGCACAACCCGTTGCGGGAGATGAAGAGGAAAACTCAACTAGAGTTGACCCCCCACCGGACGTCGTGGCTCCCGTGCCACCCCCTAAGGAGGGGGAGGAAAGTACGGAACCCGTTACACCGGCGTCGCACGGTCACACTGTGTCGCAAGGTACCGCAACCAATCTCGCGGTCTCTACCGATAGCGTTGTGGTGCGCGAGGCGCTGTACCTCGTGGTGATACTCCGTCGAGTTCGTTGAGCAATGCGCTGGAAACGACACGACCCACCCAGGGGGTACACACCGCTGTGGATAACGTAACCCCGTCGGGAACACCACAACTGAGTGAGGTCACCACCCGCAGAGCGGAGAAGACAGTATCTGTAGACCCGGGCTTCCCGGAGAACGCAGAACCACAAGCGGTAGATCAGCTCAATGTTACCGACCGGTGTTAACCACGCCGTGGTATGAGGAAACGAGAAGTCGTACTTACCCGCGTATTATTTGGGAAAACGACCTTGGAAAGGTGAAGTACGAAGTACGAGTTTGGAAACCATCGATGGTGCACCCACGCCGCGTGGCAGAGGACTCATGACACACCCAAGTAGAGAGTAACACGTTGTGTGACGTGGTGACGTATGGAAAGCACCGCCGACGCGGGGAACTGCTG
Source organism: Gracilaria domingensis (assembly GCA_022539475.1). Taxonomy (NCBI): domain Eukaryota; phylum Rhodophyta; class Florideophyceae; order Gracilariales; family Gracilariaceae; genus Gracilaria; species Gracilaria domingensis. Next base: position 43,124 of record VCMS01000194.1, on the reverse strand, counting down.
ACAGTAAGTCGCGTGCGCGAGTACCACACGCGCACGGTGAACGATGTACGGTCGCCAACCGTAGGCGAACGGACACCTGTTAGGGTAACTCGTGGCTCACACGTGCCATCGCCTGGCCAACCAGAAGGCCACGATATGCACCGTGATTGGTCAATCCACCTCCATGGCGCACGAGCGAGACCCTGCCCGTTCTCCGTCGCACGGAAGATCCTTCTGGATAGCAAGAGGGAGCTCAGAATCCCGAAGCTACCTTTGGACGGTCGGAAGCTCAACCAAAACGAGCCGAAGCTCGTCAGACTCAAGAAGGAGAGTACTTCAAGAAGAATCTTTCAGGTTGAAGATTGGACGCTCCTGGCGTAAGTTGTAGTTGTCGCGCAGCGAGGAACTCCTAGTGAGTCGTGACTGGTTAAGTCCAAGAGGAACCCCTCTAGAGGTTAGCCGGCCACCACCTCGCCACCCTCGAAGGTACGAAACCACAATGGGTGAAGGAGAGCAGTCAAACACCGAGGTGTACCCGCAGGAATACGTGATCGAACGTATCGTACGTCATGTTGTAGACCCCGATGGGACGGTACTGTACCAAGTGCGATGTTATGGCTACTCCGCCGAGGAGGACACCATGGAGCCGGTCGAGCACCTACCTAGGTCGAAGATCGTTTCATACCACCGTCGCACTCGGTCAGCCTTGCCGTCCAACCTGGACCAAGCCCAGGTGGGATAAGAACCGTTCCCGGTGAGGAGCTTTCAACTATACCGCGATGCGGAAGACTCAGAATGGAGAGTTGACCCCTTCTGTGTGGGGATGAATGAAGGAAGAAGACCAATGAAGCGGTGAAGACTGAACTAGAGGAAATGAGAAGAAAGAAAGAAGAGCATACCGAAATGCCGGTTGTACCGATTTAAAACGGTTAGAGTAGAAGAAGCACCAAAGAAGTGAAGTACACTTGAACACAGTGTGAGTGAAGAAGTAATCGAAGATCGATCAAGTTCGTGGAGAACAGGCAAAAGGGTGAAGGGAAAGTTACCACTAGATGGTTTTACTGTTTCTGTCTTATACTAAGGACCACGTCCTCCAGCCCTGCTGGTCATCTTACACCCCCGATGAGGGACCGGCACCGCCGCTACCGGAGGGACCCTGCGAAGGGTGCGGAACGGCGTAAGCCAGTATCCCTGCCATAGTGGTGAGATGATCGGGCACGATAATTCCAGCGTTCTGGAGACTGGCGCGCAACATCGCGATGTTCGCCGGAGAATCTCCCGGAGCGACCGGAGCTGTCGGGGCCGGAAGGACCGAAGGAACGGTAGCCGCTACAGGGGCCGGACCCACCACCAGAACACTAGCTTGAGTCGGAACATTCCAACCCACAGGAGCCTGGGGTACCCCGCCGCTGGCTTGCAACACCTGATTCGCCGCCGGTAGGTCGTTCACCAACTCCTGGTCCATCTCGACGAGTGCTCCCGCCGTCTCTCCACCAGTATCCATGTTCGGATCATCCAGATCCACTGGGGCGACCCAGTTGTCACTGAACATGAACCCAACGGAGTGACTGTCTGGAATCGACCGTGGCTGGTTCGCTGCCCACTCGCCATACGCGCTAGTCGTCATCGTACCCTCCCATGGGTCGTAATACACGAAATCTCCTGCTGTGGGATGTCTCCTACCGGGTGAGCGGTCGTAGTGACGACGAGGACCTTTCCCGCGTTGCGAACGGGGCACCGTTTCCTAATCGATTCCATCGATAACATCCAAGATGTAATGGATCTCATCCACGTTCTCTTCGGACCCCAAGGGAGTGTGCAAATCCAGCGAGCGGATAATGCTGCGAAGCATCGGCGGAATATACCAAACACGGTAGTTGTCGTAAGCCTCCCAGAGAAGAAACGCTGCTACTCGTGCCGCCCACTCGCCGGCTACGAGACCCCACCATCCTGAATGCGGATCGTTGATCAATCGGGAACCGATGTAACTCAAGCACGGAGGCAGTTCTGCAAAACACCCTTTGGGTACCTCCACATCACGCCACCAATCTGGTAGAGGAGGGAACCGTCCAACAAAGGCCTGCGCTCTGTACCTCTCGGTCTCGATATTCGGATACGGAATCAGATACCCATGACGGGAACGAGCTTTCCCCTCAAACCGAATGCGGTTGACGAACCCACCCTGGGAAGCGTTCTTGCGAAGATAACGGAACTCCGCTCGGAGTACGGGCCGATTCCAGCACAACATCAACCTCGATGTGGTCGGGCCATCGCCAGCGTACCGCGCATGGTCGAACGTCGCCAAGTTGTCTCCATATCAGACTTCACCGAAAGTACGGTAGAACGGAGTATCGAACCCATATGACGGTGGAACCAGGTGCTCGAGGTGCACTCGACTGAGTCTCGTGTACGCCAACTTCGCGTGTTCCGCGCGCGCGTTGTTCAGGTTCTCACCTTCGCGGGTATCGTATCGGAGGAGCATCGGGTCGATCGCTATACGAACTTTCCATTCTGGGGATTGCACTACCGCTAACGGCAGACCGCCCGGTAGGAAGCCGTTTTCGGCATACGACTCCAGAAGAGTGTCATCGTTAACAGCTACCGGATGAAACCACGGTGCACGGCTGAACGCAAACCCATCACGGAGTGGATCGCGTACTGCGAGAGATTCCCTCGATATCCAACCAGCTTGGTTCGCCATCAGCGGCATCGCTTGCGCTGAATTCCATAACGGAACGTTCACCGGGACTATGGGTTGAGACTGAGGCAGTGGAGCCGTCGCAGAACCCGGCTGAGGGTAGTTCGACGCGCTCGCTTGACGCGTCGGGTGATGAGGAAACTGATTCGGGTTCATCGGAATGACAGATGATGTACTGTGATCGAGTTCGGATATTTGAATACTCTGTTTGCTTGAGTGTGTATCGCGCTTGCGAGATATAGAAACCAAGGAGTTGGTACCGCTCATGACTGTGACGTATTTACGTACTTGCGTTTCGCACAAAACTTCAGCCTCGAAGTCGTTCTCGGCTCTAAGGAGGGGGAGATGTAGAGCAACGCAATTTGCGTGGTTATCAGGATGATGCGCCTCATATACTCAGGGGAGTGATACGAGGATGCACTCGAAGAGTTATGAGTTGGACCCAATTTTGGCGGTTACTTTTGGAATGGCTTTCCCACAGTTACCTGTAATCAGGGTTGCCATTGCTGGCCAATACCGCTAGGTGGACGCGTGTACTACACCACCGTGTGTGTGCATATTACGGGACAATAGGTAGTGCACCTGAGGTGCCTGACACTGGGCTAGCCACGTGTACGGACCCCTGCGGGTGTGCACCACGTGTACATAGTTAGTTTAGACCTACTTAGGTGAGCTCGACCTCGTCGTCGCGAGCACCTTTGTAGAGTCAACCCGAGCACTTCTAAGTGAACTCTTTGTCGAGTAGCGCTCTCCTGAGTGGACTCTACACGAGTGAGGCTCTGGCGCCAACCGCCTACGTGGGTTATCACTCTCGCGAGTATAGCCACGTCTGGTTACGGTGGTCCTACCCTCTCGGTACCTTTGAGGAACATCTGTCGTTGATGTCGGGACCTGAGGGTCGTACCGAGGAGGTATAGACTAGATTACGAAGTGATCCGACTCTGTATAGAGTTTTGCCGTGTTTACGGAAACCCGTGCATTACCGTTGGAGGATCTCGCCCCGCTCCGGGCACAGTGCCGAGGAGGCCCTACCGGTCGCGTGTGGGTGTTGTTTGGTTGTTGTTTTCTGTTGCTTTCCCTCTCGGGACTACACCTGTCGTTAATCGTGTTTCATCGTTGCCGATACCACCCCATCTCTGGAGTTTCTCATCGTTTCCTCACCACGTGGCCTAGCACCTCTGTAGGTATAGCCAGTTGCCACTTCGGCCTTACAACCGAGTTACGGTGGTACAGAGGGCTCTGTCACTGGTCTGCCATCTCTCACGAGAGCGGAACTTCGGACAGTCTGGTGGGTTTCACTCTTCCGAGTTTGCCCCACACCACCTTTTGGTGTCTTCGCCCACAGTGGCTCGTCCGAGCGACCCATTGGCTCCTCACCCCCTTTGGCGGCGTTGGATTCGGCGCCGAGTGTACTTATTGGTCGTCCGTCTCTTCTTCCCATCGTCGGCTTTTGGCTGCACCTCCATCCCCCAGTGGTACCTCCCTCCGCGGGTTGCTACTTCCAAGTGTTGACTGATGGCTAGGTTTCGTCGGGCAACTGCTCGCATTGACCTCCAAGGAAATTCCTGGTTCGGAAACAGCGCCTCCGTGTCGGTTCGCTCCGTCGAGGTTGTGCGCTTTGCATCTCTTACCGCCTTGGTCGCCTTTCTCCGTGGCGTTTCCGCTGCACAACCTTGACCTCATGGGTGATTGGTGGACCTCCCCTACGCGGTGTTCTATGACATTCGAGCGCCGCGTCGACGAGAATGACGCCTGCGTGTCCCCCGTCCTGACCGCTGTGGGGCGCCCTTCCGATGCAGGCGCTCCCTATGCGCTCGATTACCAGTTGGTGCAGTCCCCGCGTCGCCGTGGCCTATCCCAAACCGGTACCCGTGTTTCGCTTCCATCGGGCGCCGACGCTCCGAAAGCCGAGACCCTCGTGGCGCGCGAAGAGCTCCATCATGACCGTATAAGGGGCGGCTCCACCTCTGAGGTATCTCCGTCTCCACACACCATCCGCTCGGTTCGAGAGGTTCTCGCTGCGTCGAAGATGTCCGGGAAGACCTTTGGGGTAGCCTGCGGGCGTGGCGGCGGTATCTTCAAACCGACCACTCAGTCTAGCACGCGAGCGCGTCAAGATCCATATGGTCGGGGGGGCGGCTATGATCCTTATGCCGCCGCTGCTGGTCCCAGCGACATCAACCCCTTGGCGGTCGCCGGAACGGTGAAGGCTCAGAAGCTCACCCTTCAGGACCTGAATAGGAGGCACGGGCAGCCACACGCCCATTATCGCGCTCGGTTTGCCGACATCTCTGCCAAAATGGTCGCTCTTGGGAACTGGCCGTTTCACATCAGCTCCTCGTTCTGTCCCTTGCGGTCTCGCGATGCGGCACTCTCGCAGTACAGCGCCATTGGTCGTTGGGATTGTCGACGGTTGGAGGCAGTGCCGATGGCTCCCCCACCACCTCGTCAGGAAGAAAAACAAAACCGATTTGGTCGTCCTCAGTGCTTCCACGCATGGCAGAGGCACACAAAGTTTCTCTACTACATCACAGTGGCCATACCGTCGGACCTCCTGTTCATCCGATGCGACGGGTAGGTCTATTACTTCCGCCGCTTGGTCGACATTCTTCACCGTCTGGACGAACCAACTGGTCACCTTGAGGTCAATCTCGATTACGTGGCGTTCGAACGCCCTCTAAACACCAATTACTGGACAGACCGTGGCAGGTGTACTACCGATGCGATGGCGGAGAGCCGGGTCCGTCACCGTCATGGTCGTACGCGTACGATGCACCTCTTCCAAAACGTTGAATACTGGTCGCAGAGCGACAAGAACCGCCGGTCGTGGTATGTGAGCAGACCGTCTTGGTGGGACCAGTACGAGGTTTGCCAGGGGTTGGAGGTGCCGACCCCCTCCGGCTCTGGCGTAATTTGGAAGTAGCACCGTCCTCGAAAGGAACAATGCGTACGCCGTTTGGTCGCTCGCGCGAAGCGAATGGGCCGTGATGGTGGCGATTCTCGCCCTTCAGGCATCCGTGGAAGGTGTGACCTGGGACACCCGCTGTCCTGACAAGATCGTCGGCATCAGCGGTAGTCAACCAGTTGGTCGTATCTTCCACATCCCGACTGATGTCATCGGAGACATTCGTGCGATGGGGCTTGCCGCCATTGAGGAGGGTACGAAATATACTGCTCAGCAACTCGACAACTACCGCACGGCTGTGAGTAACCACAATTGGGGAAACCATCAAGATTGGGATGTGTATGACCCTGAAGTACAGAGCATCGTGCCCCTGCAGCCCCAGCATGTGGCCGGCGAGGACCCTTTTGGTGACGACGATACCATGATGGTGGCCGCCGAGAACTATGAGTCTCCAGCACTACCTCCGTCGGCTCCCGTACAGGCCACTCCTCCGACCAGTGTGGCGGCTCCCACCCCTAGTGGTTCTCTAAATGCTCACGCCGCGGCGCATCCCTCCGGCCGGGGGACCCATGGGCCTCTCCGCGTTGGTTTTCAGTCGCTCCCGGTAAACCCGGTACCCCCAGATGGTGATAGCGTTGCGATTAGGAGCGCTCTGGCGCGTCTCAACCACGCGTCGATGGTGCGCTTCAACCGTCCTGGTCCAAACGACATCCTTACCGCGGTGAATACCTTGACAAACTTGCTTCCAGTGCTTGCTTACCACGAGCGGCGCACTAACGAGTTCCGGCAGTTCCGCGACTACTTTCAGCGTATTCTCTACCGTGAGGTGACTGTCTATGTCGGTCAGCTGAGCAACCTCGTGGAAGGCCATGCACCCCTGCATCGACCCCCTGTGGAAATTTTCAACCCATATGCCCCGGCGTCTCAGGCGCCTGCAACCCAGATGGTAGGCTTTGGTGGTCTCGGAACGTATCAACCGCCCGGTGGAGCTCCTGGTGCAGATCCTTCGGCACCATTCCATACACCGCTTGGTCCTCATAACGCTTCTCTCCCTCCCGCCAGTGCTGGGACGGGAGCACCAAGTGGTTTTCAAACTGGTTTCCGCTCGGCTCCACTTCCGTCGTCGTCCAGTGCTCCGATGGCGCCTGCTGGTCCTGGGCCTTCGGGAGTTGGGGCACCTCCTGGTCAGACCCTTGCTGCAGGGCCATCCAGCGGTATTGCTCCTCCTCCGACCTCTGGCGATATCCCTTCAACTAGCTTGCCGCCTTCCTTCCATTCACCCACTGGTCCTGCGAACACCATGCCCGTAGTTAGCAGCGACACCCCAGTGGGGCCTTCTGCCCCTACTCCGTTACCAAGTGGTTGTGCGCCAGCGAGCGCCGCTAGTGGCGGAGACGGAAGCTCCGCCGGTCTTATCTCGGTATCCTCTGGTCGTGGAGGTTCCGCGTCGTCTCGCGGTACCTCTTGTGGCCGTGAACGCGGTCGCGGGACCAGTCGTGGTCGCGGACGTGGCCGTAGTTCTTCCAAGGCGTTCTAAGTTACCTCGTGGTTAGCTCTTGTGGGCCCTTCTCGACTAATAAAGTATCTTGTGGTGTTTCCTGTTATGGTTTCCTGTTAGGTTAGTTCGCTGTTAGCTTTCCTTGTGGCTTTCAAGGGCTTCCACACCCCCCCCTCCTTAGCGTCGCGTACCACGTGGGGCCAAGGCATTTGGTGGGGGCGTTCGCCCTTGTTTACGCCAATACCTAATAATGAAGTTGTTGCGGATATGAACAGGTCGTTCCATGGAGTCATACTCTGGTGACCATCCATACCACCTGACCCTATAGCGGATACCTCCTGTGGTGTGTGTGCTCGTGACCTACAATGGTATCGATGGCACATTCCTGACTGTCTACTCGAGGATGTGAGTTTTCCGTTTCGTCATGGCGTGTGTGACTCTCCGTTGGTAGTGTGGCCTGTTGGTCTCGCTGTGGCTCGTCCCCCGGTGTCACTTGTGTCGCCGGGCCCGTGGGGTCAGCCGTTACGGTTTTCGTGGGCGCTATCCCCCTTGGTGTGCTTTCCGCCGTGGCCTCAGGGGTTCCCTCTGGTTTCGGCTCCGGCTGTTGAGGTGGGCGACCAGTGGTGGTTCTGGCTGGGTGGCAGCCTGCGCCGTTTTGACAACTCTGTCGATGGAGACGGTATTCTCCAACCCATCCATCATAAGCGTAGCGGTGTGCTTATCCGAGCGGACGACCCTGTAGGGTCCCGTTGACTTCAATAGTAGTAGTTTGAAATTGATGTCCTCATCAATTCGTGCATCGTCCTCCACTTCCGCTGGGGTTGGTGGTTTACCTTTGGGTGGGACGTCCAGAAAGGCCATATCTCCTTCTACCACTTTGGTTATCTTACTCACCTGACCGTCATAGTCGGCTTTGTATCGCTCCTGGGCCGCCGTCATCTTACTCTTGGAGTGCGCCAAGGCGGTGCGCAGCTTCTGGAGTATCGTCCTTTTGACCTTCGCGGGGGTAAGCGTACCTGCTGCTTCGGAGCATTCTGTTCCCTCCTGGACAACGATACCCTGTGCTGTGCGCGACAGTACCAGGTCAAAGGGTGCCGTTTGCGTGAGTCTATGGACCTGGAGGTTGTACGCAAACGTCAATGGCTGTACGTACTCAGACCACGAGGTTTGATGTTCCTCCACATAATGACGTAAGCGCGCCACTAGGGTCTTGTTGAATCTCTCCACTTTGCCCTTAGTTTGTGAGTGACAGGCCGTAGTGAAGTAGTGCTTAGTCCCCAACATGGTGCAAACGCCTTCGAAGAACTTTGAAGCTAAGTTCGAACCATTATCGGTCAGTAAGTAGATGGGGGCGCCGTACGGGTAAACCCAGTTTTCCAAGAAGGCTGTCGCCAGGGTGGTCGCCGTTTGGTTCTTGAGAAATATCACTCTCGTTAGCTTTGTGAACCTATCGGTTATGACTATCACAAAGCGATAACCCTCTGAGGTTCTTGGCAGGTGCCCGAGTATGTTGATGGCGACAAACTCTAGCGCCCCCGCCGCCGGGAATAGCTTCAGGTACTTCTTGTGCTTCCTAACCCCCCTTCGGGTCTTCATGCACGAGTTGCACTGCGCCACGTGCGTATATACATCGTTAGCCATGTGCGGCCAGTAGAATTGCCTCCGAAGGGTGTAGTACAACCGCGTGGCTCCGGGGTGTCCCGACAGCCGCGGGTTGTGCGAGAGATACAACACTCTTTGTCTTAATGACTCAGGTACGACCTTCTGGAGAGCTCCGTCTGAGGGAGAGCGTCGTACCAGGTACCCATTGTGGTCGATATCGAACTGAGAGTCCATCTTTCCTAGTACGTCGGCGAGCGTCTTGCACAACCTATCGGTCGCTTGTTCTCGCAGAAATTCCTCACGGGTGATTAGGGCATGCTCCCCTTCCTTCACAGGGAGGAGAGCCTCCCCTGCGACTTGGTGCGCGTTATCATCATCCCAGTATCCCCTTAGGACCTCTTTGACCTCTCGGCTTGTCGTCTCCACTGTGAAGCACGGGATATCGTCTTCCACGGGTTCTGTATCTAACCCATTGGTGTTCAAGCGCGACATGGCGTCAGCTACCTGGTGTTTGATCCCCGGGCGGTACTGCACATCGTACTCGAACCCTGAGAGTCTCAGGTACCATCGGGCCAAACGGCCAGATGCGTCCGCAAAACCTAATATCCACCTCAAAGAGTCATGATCCGTTCGGAGCGTGAAACGTACACCATATAGGTAAGGAAGTAGCATGAGCATACTCCAGAAAACCGCTAGGCACTGTTTTTCCGTTACGGTGTAGTTCTGCTCCGCTTGGTTCAGGGCTCTACTCCAATATCCAATCGGTGCGAGCGTGCCGTCCTGCTGCTCTTGCATGAGGCAGCAACCTATTTGGGTGTCCGATGCGTCCGTGTCCAGCGTTTACGGGAGACCCGTCTTGGGCAGTGCCAATACCGGTGGGGAGAGAAGCGCTGCTTTCACGGTGTAGAACGCATCTACCTCGTCCTCTTCCAAGTGGTCAAAGTGTGTGGGTTGCCTCTTGTGTAACCTGCGGTTCAGGGGTGCAGCTATCTTTGCGAACCCCTTTATGAACGGACGGTATACGTGGCATAGACCTATGAAGGATCGTATGTCTGTCTGCGACGTTGGGAGCTTCGCTTCCTGTACCGCTCGGATATTCCGTTTGGTCACCTCGAATTTCCCTGCGCTTATAATTTGCCCGAGGTACTTTACCTCTTGGTTAAGAACATACTTTTCTTTAGCTTGAGGGTCACGCCTGCTTTTTGTAGCAATTCTAACACCACCTGGACGTGCGAGAAGTGCTCTTCAATGGACTTCGAGTAGATGAATACATCATGGATATATACCAGTGCGGTCGTCCACTTCACCTTGGACAGGATAATGTCCAATGCTCGTTGAAAGGTGGGTGGGGCGTTTCTTAGACCGAACGGCATGCGTAAGAAACGGTGAAGACCTGCATGGCATGTAAACGCGGTCTTATCACTATCACCTTCTGGTATTCCGATCTGCCAATAACCGCAGTTCGAGTCCAGTGTGGGGAAGATGAGCGCATCTCCTAAGGAGTCAATGCATTCATACATCGTCAGGAAGGGGTATGAGTCCCTTACCGTTACAGGGTTCAGTTATCTGTATTCAATACAGAACCTCATACGGGTCTCTCCTGGTTTTTGGACTAGCACGACAGGGCTAGCCCATTCCGAGTTGGCCGGCTCTATCACCCCCTCACGGAGCATTCGCTCCACCTCCTCCAGCTTTATCTCTCGGGCCTTATGCCCCGCGCGGTATGGCTGTTGGTGGATGGGACGGGAGTCTGGTTTGAGGTCAATCCTATGCTGGGTGGCCTTAATGGCTCCCAGCTTTCCCGACCACATGGTACTGAATGGCTCCAAGAGTCCAAGGATCCGAGCTCTAAGCTCTTCCCCTTCAAGGCATATATTCACCTCCGTTTTCCAGTTGCCCACAGGGCCGAGCTCAAATTTGTGGTATTGCCGCTCCACATGGTCTGTTTGCGGCGAATCGGCGCTGCCTTCCCCCTCCTTAGCGTTCACGACCTCGTGGAGCCATTGTGGTGTGATTGTAAAGATCGTACGAGGGGCTGGTAGGGCCAGATCAATTCTGGTGTGCTTGGGCAGCTTGACCGGGCGGTTGCTGAAATTACTGAGGTAGACCTGAAACGGTTTCGTCGGTATATTATCGACTATGCCATTTGCCATTAAGGTCATGTGTCGCTCGGCCAGCCGTGAATGGTTCTGAATGGATTACAGGCCGGGTTTGTGGCATGTCACCTGCACTACCAAGTAGTTTATCGGTGGTATGGTGACCGCCTTTACTAGTCGCACCTTGTTGGAAAGTGTGTTTTCGGGAATCAGTTGGTGTCTAATGCCCTTGTCCCTCGGAGAGGTGCCCTTGTGGTTACCAATAATGGCGATAGGGGGAAGGTTGTGGAACACTACCGTCTTGGAGCGTTGGAAAATTGCCCTGACGTGCTGGTCTATAAAAGGTATTCCCAAGATACAGTCTGTGGCCAATTGGTTGACCACTATGAATCGAACACGCACTTTCATGGTTTCAATCAATACCATTATGGCAAGCGCTCCCATGACAGTCAGTGGTTTGCTGTTAGCATCCACCAGTGGGTTAGTTAGTGTACAGGGCCGAAGCTTATCAATTTTTCGGTTAGATAATAGTTTGGCATTCACCAGATTAGGTCCTGCGCCAGTGTCGAGGACAGTGACGCATGGTACCAAGTGATTAGAAGTAAACCCGAGGGTGACGTTTACCTTATAGTTACTATGCTTGAGAAAGCATACTGGTTCGGTGCCACTCGTAAGGCTCTCGTCCCCTGTAACCAATTGGTAATCGTCCATACTTGCACCACTTGGTTCTGGAAGGCCTTCCGCATTCGGAAAGTTGGGGATGGCCTCTATTCCAACTGCTCGGCGTTTTCTGCCTGCGGGACGGGATCTGGTTGGTCCCGCTCCGCGATGATGTGTACCTGACGAGGTGTGGAGGCGTTGGGGCGCGCATTTGCGTGTCCCGTGCCTGCGCTCGGCGCTGTGGGCCCGAATATGTCCTGGTGCTTCTGTTGGCGAGCAGTCAGGAGAGCGTTCCTGTTTTGCGGCGCCACCCTTGGGCACGCTGTTGCCAAGTGGTGTGGCGACAAGCAAAACCAGCATAGGAGATTTCCGGTAGCGGGGTCCTTCATCGCGAGCGAGGACGCGCGCGAATGGGGAAGACCTCCTGTGGGTGCGGCACTCCGTTGCTGCGGAGCGGTCCGTTGCTCCCATATCGGTTGTATGGCACCGCTAGGACCGGACTAACCGGCACGGATACCTGGGACGGTGGAGTTGGGGTTTGCCTCGAATGGGGCTCGCTTGATAGCGAGCTCGACCACGAGGTATTACCGTGCTATCTAGTCGTCTTCGGTGCGTGCACCAAATGGACTCGGTGACCCTGAGAGGCATATTTTGTGGACGCCTCATCCGTAGTGGTCTCTTATTCCTCCACGTCGAACACGGACCGCTTGGTTTTCCCTTTCTCCTTCGATGTTTTGCCAAGTGGTACGGACTCCTTCCGAGCGCCTGACCGAACCATATCGCCTAGACCCTGTGCATGGCGGGCTAGTGCGTTGCAGTCAACCGGGCGGTTAGAGGCCAGGTAGTTGCGAACCTTTGATCGGATGGATTTCACTACGTTGTCGGCGTACATCGATTTCAATATCTTGGTAGTAAAGACGCTTCCACGGCGGGAGGCCAGCGCCCATAGGGAGCGAGCCAATTCCAGGTCGGTTTGTCCCGCGCGCTGGAGATATGCGAGCACCTCTGCGTACGCCTCCTGAATTACCTCATCAGTCGCATAGGTTTCCAGTAGGAAGTTGACCACTTGTGGGTATGTCGTCAACATTTCCGTTTGGTCTTCGTCCATCGCCATGATATTTTTCGGAGGCGGCTATGGAGCAAAGCTCCAGCCTGACCGTTTAGGTAATATTGGAACAAACACATGGTCGGTGCCTCTGAAAACCTGTTTTGATCACACGCGATCTTGAACCTCTGAAAGAAGTCAATGATCGCGATACGGTCGTCCCCGTTGAAGCGACTCTCACCTAATTGGAAACGAAGCTTCCTATGATGCTTCGTTATATCTGAGCTACCTCTTTGGTATACTCAGCCTGTCTGTTCTCTAACCTGTATGTGCGGTAGTCAACCGCTTTGGTGAATAAATCATTTAGCGCTGTAAGTACCTCTAGGTCAGTCTCCTCGTCGGAAGTTGAGTCCGAAGTATTACACCGTTTGGTTTTATCTTTGCCGGAGTTCTTCCCTCTCTTCAGGCGAGAGTCCTTCCTCTTGCGTCTAGAACCTTTACGGTCGTCGTCTCCTGACGAATCCAAAGCTGTTTCTGAGGACGAAGAATCCGAGTCTGACCGGCGACTCTTCCTCTTCCCCCTTTTTGTCTTCTTCCTCTAACCATTTGGTTTACGTCGACGCTCGTCTCCTGATCTTGACGAATCTCCATCAGGGTCTCCACCACGTAGTCCTGACGGAGCTACACCAGTGGGTTGGGGGTGGTATACGTATTTCGGGCCCTCCATGCCAGGAGGCTCTTCCCCTTTCCCCATGCGGTCGATAAATCCTTCACCAATCCGTTGTGTCGGAAGGTTAGGATAGAGAATACCAAGTGGTTTCGTGCCATCTACAGCTGGCAAGGGTGCATGCTCCATGAGGGCGGCCTGGGCCATCATCTCCGGTTGAAGCTTCGCTCCGTGCTGCTGTAAAGCCAGCATAACCAATCGGTCAATGTGTCCTCTTACCTCGTTCTCGAGGTATTGTAACAACAGCACGGGTACCTTGTCGAGAACTTCCTGAGAGGCTCGATCAACTACCACTCGGGTGACCTCGTTCAGGTCCAGCCGCGGTCCGACTGGGACCTCCCTTTGGTCTACCACTGGGCTTGTTACACGAGCTGGATCCTCCGTGGCAAAGCCTGCCCCTTCGTCCACTTGGTCAGCCCAGGGAAGGGTCGAGGGGCCCCCAGCCTCTCGGTCTAACTTCTTCCCCCTCGGTGGGCGTTCCTTCTGAATCAGGTCCTCCGGGTTATGCAACACCGGGTAGGACACTGAGCCCCTTGCGGGGTGGCTACTTCGTGGAGTGCTCGGCGCCCTTTTTGGGTGACGCACGCTCCGTTTCTCCATTTCGGTAACTGGCGTCGGAGCAAATTGCTTCGGCATCGGGAACCGAACCACTCGAGTATCTCGTGACTTCCAAACCCTTCCTTTCGAAAACCACTTGGTAATACACAAATTCTAGGTCGGGAGATCAAAATATGTGGTATAACCGGACGGTGCGAGTTGTGAGTGGAGAGCTCTACTTGGGATCGACCCTGCGGATGGTTGAAACGCGTGACACCTAATAGGTCGGCAGCACCCACCGTTGCCTATAGTGCACGGCGACCAAGTGGTAAATACGCCTGCACTGGTGTGCGGCAGGCTCGTATAACCTGCGAGGTCAGCAAAACTAACAGAGGACGACGAGACCTACCAATTGGTGACTGCAGAACCGAGCTGGTATCACTTTAGCTTAGTTGGTGCTTGAATTTACCATCAGGTGTAGGAGGATGGCGCCTCGGGGGTCTAGTAACCCCCAGCGCCCCTCCGGCTCTTACGGGCCTAATGCCACGTGGGCCACCGGGAGGTGCACTTGTGGTGCGCCACCCCGGCCACATATCTATACTACTTAGCAAATATTAATTCTAAATTAATGAAAATTAGTCCTTGCCGTCCGTGCCCATACGCGTCCCACGTGGTACAGTGGACACCCGTGCTCAGAGCCAGGTAACGTCACCAGTTGGTCGATTAGAGCGCTCACCGATCGGGTGTACTATACTGCACCACTTCGGCCCGCCTCTGACGCCGCACCCCCATTCTCCGAGGCCTTTCTCTCCAATACGTCCCGCTCTGTCGCGCTCGTCATGCGGCCCGTGTTAGATTTCACTGTCGCCGCCGCTGCCGCCGCAGTTCCCTAATTGTCCATTGCCCCATTTGCGCTCGAGGGTATCAACACCAGCGATCTACTCAACAACGTTAACTCTGAGCTTCTCGAATACTTCAATTGTAACACGTCCCAAGTCTACTCAGGTCTCCTTGCCGAAGAGCGCGCTAGCAGCACGGCGGCCGACCCCATTATGTCAGTGAACGCACCCGTTCCCACCGCCATCAACGCACCCACCCCACAAATCGCCGCCGCACTAGCTTGTCTATAGGCTATAGCCTCCCAAACGTCTTCGCCAGCGCCCACCCACTTTTTTTGTCTAGCTGGCTCCATGCGCACTGTCACACCAGTGCCTTCTATCTCAGCCTCACTTACGGTCACTCCGATGGTCACAAGCCCCACAAACTCCAACTCTGTCACTCTTCTCATCCCTCACTCCTCCTTTTGCCCAGAAGCTCTGCCCATTTCAATGCCCCCAAAGTTACAAGACCCCGCTCTTTCGCTGTCGAGTCCTGCCTCACTGCCCGTGCTGCGGAGAGAGCAGGCCATTGATTCTGTCTTCTATCTGCACTCACAGGCGCCCAAGTAGCGACATAATTTTCCGCCCGCACATAGTCTCGCTACGAGCATCACTTTGTCGTTAAAAAGGTCGAGCAATGCCCAAGTTGCTAAAGCGGCTAGTTCCAGTGCAGCTGCCGCGGCAGCTACCGCTAAGTACTCCATCCAGCAAAGAGTGCACCCCAGATACGCACCCACTTCTGCACAACATCGTTGGCGTTGCCACTACGAAGCTCTCGCAGGCATGCGTTGACAATAATTGGCGCCCAGGTTGTTTGCAATGAGGGGGGATAGGAATGTGTCTTCGCATGTTGCTTCGAATTTGTCCTTCGCGGGAAGGGACAAGTAGAAAACAAGGCAAACAGGAATGTTACATTCACATGCGCACACTACAAAGCAGCTGTACTTCGCTTCCTGGGTATAAAATCTATGGCGATGTAGTAGGACAGTACTGGAGCCTGACGTGCAAAATTTTTCTGCAACTCAAAGGTTTTTCACCATTACTGTCGCAATGGCGCAAGAAACCGAGAAAAGCTCTGGAGGGGAGGGTGTAAATGCGCCGCTCGAGAAGGGACATCAGAGGGAAGTCAATGAGCGCGCCGAGATCTCAACGGGAGAAGGTAGAACGCATGCACGGGGACCGCATCTGCAGTCTAAAGGCCGTAGTATTGCGTAGGACTAAGAGGAGACGATAGCCCTAGTCCGAGCTGCTGCTGCAGCGTCCTCCGATGCATCAATCGGGTCGGGAATTTCTGCGGCGGAGCATGATAACCGCATATGTTCCATATTCTTCAAAGACAAAGCTAGGCCAAGAGATGCTTGTAGCTTGCAGAAGATTGGTTGCAGTCTAGACAGCCGCAGGTGGGATGGGCGCTCATCGGACGGCTGCCGTAAAAACTGGGACGAGATTTACAAGATAGAGCTGAGTGTACATACAAAGCTTGCTATGAAAGAGTTATCAGCATGAAGCTAACTGGGAATCCTGGAGATGAGAACATTCGATGAGCAGATCTTTTACAACGTGACGGCAGCCAGTCTGTTTCTCACTTCTTTGATTCCGTCCGCAACGCTCATTACCACATACAGAAGCCCTTCAAGTTCAAGGTCCCGTTCACTTTCCTCAACACTCAGGCTACAATGTTGCAAGCGGAGGGGTTGAGGAGACTGAAAAACGTGATAATGTGAAGAATGAACGTTCGTTAGGAACCAAAGCTTGAAAGATAAAGAATGAGACGAGCAGAAAGAAAACGGAAGGTGGTAGCGAGGAGGGCGTCGCGCATACTATGAAGAGAATCCAGGAGTTTTTGGAGAACTCTGTGAAAGAGAAGGCAAGAGTCGCGAGGGGGAAAACAGCTCTGCAGTGGGAAAAGCTTGAGTGGGAGATGACGCTGAAACTACTTGGGGCTGTAGCTTTGGTATCTGAGAAAGAGAAAGCAAAAATACAGGACTTTATGTGCACACGTCTACTACATCGCCTGGAGAACGCTGAGGCGGATACGAATGCCAAAAGGAAGGCAAGAATTGAATTCTCTGGTGATGTGAACATATCATCCGATTTAAAGAACAACAATTCGCACACTTCGCTCACCCTGCTCCAGCTGAGCTCAGTGTCACAGTCACAGTTTTGTTCGGAGGATACCTTCAAGGCTTTAAGCGTCGGAATCGCCATTCGCATTCCAGAAGTTCTCTTTCAAAGCCTGCTGCAGCTCCTGAGTATCGTCTTAACATTCAATTGGATCCAGTAAAGATCTACAAAGCGCTGCCTGCTCAGAAACACACTCAAGGTGAGCAGTATTATCGTATAAAGTTTCAATGGTTTGCAATTCATTTTGTCCCATTCTGAACTTTGCAGTGCCGCTGTACGATGGCTCTTCAGCAATCATGTTGCGCAGAATTGTTCAGCGAAGCACAGTATCATTCAAATCTTTGAATTGAGCGAGTCTGGCAGGACGGTCAAGAATGTCGAACTGTTCATAAAGCGCGGCAAAGAGGCGCTTAACAGCGTTACGAGCCGAACTATGACCAGATGTATAGAGCCGAGCCTTGTTCGAGCGAGGGTGTGGATGAGGCTTCGCAAGGATGCGAAGCCTAGGATATTTGGCGTCTGTGAGGTAATACGGCCCGTCTATTACTGTGTCAGCAATAGAGACAGATGGAGCAACAAGTGGCCACTTCCCGTTTCTAACATCGTTGAATAAAGAACTCTTCGACATTATAGAAATGTCATTCTTCGCACCTGGTGAGCTAAACATAACGTGCCATATTCGCAGTCTATCATCGCAAACTAGCTCCATACGAAGCATTGGCTTCCCTCCCTTCTCAGTATGTTGGCCCTGCTATCCAACAGGACAGTTGACTCATTCCCATGCGGAACAGTAGGGCGCCCCGATACACGGCGGAAATCCTAACTGAGCATAGTCAGATGCTATTCGCTTTATCTAAACCACCATTGGTCTTGAAAAGCGCTCGTCTCTGAAACATTTTACAACGGTTCGACAAAACCTCTTCATTATTTCCGATACAGTTCACTCATGAAGCCTTATTTAAGAAGCAAGAATGTCAGCCGCTACACTTGAGCTCAACTGAAACAGGGCAACAGTCATTTTTTGATCCGTTGTAGCCCCTTTCCTGCGTGTAGCATCTTCATGCTGTAAGAAGTATTCATCTGTAGAGAAAATTGCGGTTGATGGTTTTTCGTAAATCGTTCTAGTTATGCTATATCTCTTTTCAAATTTCTGAACTGTGAGAAAAGGTCGCAAAACTTTTCCCCTGCAGAAGTAGTCGATATCAATTTGTTGTGCTCCCTTGATACGGTTTGTATTGCGGATGCCTTTTCTTCCCTACATTGATCCATCTATTCTCTTTCGTTTGCTGCTAGACGTGAGATTTGCGAGCATTAGCACTAATTCATAATGTATGTCTTCATTGTCACTTGATGATGAAGATGCGGATCACATGATAGATCAGTTCCAAGGTTTCAAGTTTGTGCTGCTCAGTGGCGGAGATTATGGTCATTAGAGTTTGGGGCGATCTGCCATTCAGGCATTTTTGGCTGGACTATCCTGCGGTGAATAGAAGCTTTGGAAGACGGGTCAAGTACCTACAAATGGCAGAAATTTATTGGGGTTTGGGCAGACGGGTAGGCACGCCCTCATCTCTTCGAGGGAAGGTCCCGAACGTCTTTCGTGTCTTCTCCCTTTGCAAGGGTTTGCACCACATTTTGGTCTCCCGACTTAGAAGTCGAGCTTGTACACAGGGCTTCGGACTCATTGTCGTGGGTGACTCTGAAGTTCACACGTTTTCTGGATTATCTCCAACAATTGACGTCGTGTTGGATTCATTCCGCGCTGGAAGAGTATATCGCACAATTTGACTCGTGCACCACTGTTAGCATTGTGTGATCCCCGTGTGACGGTGATTCCCTCCTAATTCTGGTGTCGTTCGCTGTGGTTTTCTTTTTTCCGCAACAGTTACTGCTTGAACAAGGTTCTATCGCGGAAACTTCTACCCTAGTTTCGTACTGTGTGATTCCCTTCGGTACGGTAGCTGTTTCTTCGAGAAGAATTGTGTCTTAGCTTTGCCGGTAGAACTCTCCTATTTCCATAGTGTGCGATTCCTGTCGTACGGTGGTTTCTATTGTGCCTGCAACTCACTATTTTGAAGACGGAACACTCGTTCAAGGTTAATTTATCCGTTTTTGAGCTGATATCGAGCTGATTCTGGATTTTTAGTTCTCATCAGTGAAGATGGGTTCAGGCAAGAAGTCTAGTCCGTCTAAGGCGCGATCAGTTGATCGGGAGCTACCTCCGCCACCGCGGTTCGTTTCGGAACCCCCGGTTGAATTGAATGGAAGGCCCGGAATCCGGAAGTCAGCACCAAAGTCGCCAGATACCCCAGTGGCTGGGCCTTCAACCCCCGCTGTAGTGGTGATTGATGCGCTCGTTGTGGAGTGAGAAGCTCAAGTTCGAACCTTTGAGGCTCAAACGGCGGTCATGAAAAGCTCTCATGCTGCTCTTCTCAGCGAGGTCAATATACTTCGTTTGAAGGTTGAAGCGGCCTCGGACGAGGATGTATCAGAGGTATTACGTATTGTTTGAAACGATGTTAACTCTCTACTTGAGGTTCCTGGAGAATATGTCGGTTTTACCGAGGAGGTGGACACGAAGTTCAATCGGATATTGGGCTGTCTTGAGACATTGAAGGCAACCATCCTCCTGGATGAGCCAGCCGCCCACGCAACTGCAGTAACTTCGCCTCGCGTTGGTAGCCGGAAGTCCGTGACACTTCATTCAAAGAAGAGGGAAGACCAAGACTATGACTCGGACTCATCCCGGTCATCGGTGAATTCAAGTCGCTCTGTGAAGTTTTCTTCATCAGACTCATCAAGAGTGGAAGCCCACCGTGCTCGCTCATCGCGGATGCGCCGTTCAACACCAACTTATGGTGAGATTCACACCCGAAAGAGGGAGAGGAAGCATTCAGGTTTGGAGCAACTCGAGCCAACCAATAACTTGTTCAAGAAGCTCTTGTCTTATCGGTACTACGACTTGGAAGATTCTAGTTTGAAGCAGAAAGCCCGGGGTACGGAAAAAGTCAAGAACTGCATCAAAAGGATGGCATATTCCTTTCGCAACCAGCTATTTACTGGCGAAGATCCTATCCAATTCCTGGATTTTCTTTCACGCTTTTTCGCGGAAGCAGGCATCCTCGGAATGAGTGACAGTCAGACTTACGACGCCCTGCCGTACTTCGTACGTGGCCTCGCAGAAGATCAGTTCAACTCTGTAACAGCTTCCTCTCGAGCCTCTGAAGGAGGGATCACCTGTTGGCCTGAAGCTGTACAGTATCTACTGCGTTCGTACGCCACTAATGGCACCATTGAAGAGGCCGTTACCGCGCTGCGGGAAAAGAAACAATGCCGGAAGGAATCGGAAACTGAATTCTCAGTTCTTCTGAGTAAGACTTCCAAACGTTGTGGAAATGTGTATCGCGCTGACGAGCGTTGTACGTTACTGCTCAACGGATTCAGTCTGGCCATTCGCACTCTAGTCGCCCAGAGATGGGAGGAAAACAGGAAGATTACGTATCTTGAGCTCGTGTAATACGCGAAAGCGGGAGATGATCCCTTGCGCGCTCGCTCCGCATACCGGGTTCCATCCAAGGCGCTACATATCGAAGGAGCGCCGTCCTCAGTATCACTGCTGCGCAAGATTATCTTGGCAACGAAGTGGATAATTTGCATCTCGCACAGGAGGACCCGGTCTCTATTCCGAACATGCAGTTGCCGTCCACGACCGAAGGCTCCATGGAAACGGAAATCAAGCTGCTTTATGCAGACCGCCCTTGTGTTCGAGCTGCGCAGATAACCTAGGCTGGTAGTCGCTACCAGCCACTTGGCTGGGTTGACGCGCGAACGGTGAAGATGCAGGATTCATAAAGTGTTAGAAAGATGACCCCGAAGTTGATCCGTTGTACTTGCTACAGATATGGGCATTCAGCGCCAAACTGCAGCCTCACGTTGAGAAAAGTGCCCAAAGTAGTGCTTAATTCCGAATAACTGACTCAAGAAGAGCAAGCGTTAGTGCCCGTGACCGCCTATCTGCGTGCTAAGACAGAATTTTCACGAAGGATTTCGGGTGCAGAAATTGCTGAGTTGCGACACTCTGGTTGTTTCCAGGTCAAGTATTCATCGGCTCAAGCCGTAGCGGCAACCGCTGCTGCGGGTAGTCCTGCGGCAGTTCACAAAATCCTCGCAGATCCCTGTAGCACAGGGCGCCGTTCCAGTTAGGACGGATCGAGCTCAGTTAAACTGAATTCGGGAGTCTCTCATAGAGAGGCGCCGAATGTGAGGCCCAAGGCTTCCGAGGCGTCGACGCCTCGCTCTCCGGTCACAATCCTTTCAAGGAAACAGGCCACACGAGACGTGGAATCTACTAACGTTGGCGTGTTGCGTCGCCCGTTGATACGGTTTAGGAACAACCGAATCCCGTACCCCCAGAGAGGTGAATTGATGTCCGGATGATATCCCTCAGATAACCCATATTAGAATTACGAAATCTGAAGATGTCCATTTGATCTCCTTGAGATGTCCATATGATATACGTAGATGATGCTCAGATGATGCGTGAAGTATATGCAAATGATAACCGCCTGATACCCATATGATGTGAGAAGAGATATCCATTCGATTTTGTGATGTCCAAGTGATGCACAGCGGATTTCCGGACATCCATGGAACAAATCTTCGTGCATGTTACGAATATTTTCGGAATAGTTTCTGTACATGCGAAAGACAGTTAAAGGGCATCAATTAGGCGTATCCAACGAGGTACCACGGCCTATCATTCGGATATCCTGGTTGCGGAGAAGATATCCAACTGATGTCTCATAGATGTCCAAATTTTTCATCGGATGGATATCCATTGGGCATCACTTTATCTCAAAGGGACCCAGTCATAGACAAGGCTAATAGAAACTATAAGTGTTTTCAGATCTTAGCCTATGCACCGAGTACATGGTGCAATACCTGTCCATATTGGACAGAGGTGTCAGTCCCAATATCATTGTCGAATCGCAGTTACCACTGGAAATCCGTTGTCGAGTTCGTCAAAGACCCGTCATGGACGGGGCGGACGCTAACAATAATCCGCCAAAGATGGCTGGAATGGTCACTCTCCTAATAGAAATTGACAACTGTCTTTCATAGCTCGAGTTCATCGTCTGTACGACGCTTGCCGCCCCTGTCGCCTTGGCATGTGACTTTTGCGACTGTTATCTCGAGTCAATAAAGCCGTGTATGCGTTAAATTCAGATGGGAAATGGTTCGGTTGTACAAATTTTTCGTCGCTCACTGAGGAATGCTACAGCAAAACTGGTACCACTGCGCGCTCCTTTCCAGGACGCATCACCTTTTTATGAGTCTCCCAAACTCTGCGTCGCGCGACATGTCCCTGTACCCCCTGGATCGCAGGTTTGTATTGAGTTCATCGCCGTACCCCGAGGGTTACGAGTTGTTCAACCCCTTTAAGCTCTGTATGATAAGTATCAACTCGATCTTCCTAGTGGTGTTGTTCAGATCTTTGATGAACGCTCCTTTCGAGTTATGATTGCAAACTTCGGAGAGAAGGCTCAGTATCTTATTAAGAATCAGGTTGTCGGCACTGTGCTCCCGCACCCTACGGCGCTTATCCCTACTAAGGTATCGGCTACCAAAGTTGTCTGTCTCCTCGAAGCCGCAAATGCAGTTACTTCTTCTAAGAAGAGGGACGAAAATGTACTTTTATCGCTTTCTCCAGTCGAGCTTAACAACCCTAAGGACTCGAAAAAGAATGAGACGCTACTACGATTTTTAACACACTCGATCCTTTCAAGGAATTAGAACAGTTTGACCTCCTTCATGTGCCAGATTCACAGCCTGAGAAGTTAGACAAGATGTGGCGTGAGTTCACATCAATGTGGGATGGATCTCCCGAAGATGTTTCTGCTACGGAACACCAGATTGATCTGTCACCAGACACGAAGCCAATCGCTCACCACCCTTATAGGGCAGGATCGAAGGCAGGGGAAGAAGAACAGTTCCAAGTGGATAAAATGCACCGCGTAGCCGTGATTGAACCGGCTCAGTCACCATAGGCATCCCAAGTGGTACTGGCTCGGAAACTCGATCGGTTCTTGCATATTTTATTGACTATCGCGTCCTTAACGCTGTCACAGTGAAAGATATATACGCCATTCCTCTTATAGACGAGTATATTGACCCGCTTGGCGATGCGACTGTTTTTTACACATTGGATTCGAACTCGGGATCGTGGCAAATACTGGTGTGACCGGAAGACAGTGATAAGACCTCTTTTACCTGTCATTCAGGGCTATACATCTTTAACGGTATGCCGTTCGGGCTGACGAACGGTTTTGCTATGTTTCAACGTGCTCTGGACATTCCATTCTCTGGCTTTAAGTGGCGTAGTTGTCTCCTCTATTTGGACGAAATCATAGTCTTCTCCAAACAATTGGGATGATCACCTCGAACACGTTCAGGAGATCATGGCCACGCTTCGTGATGCAAGAATAACCCTCAAGTTGAGGAAATATGAGTTCTTAACTAACTCAGTCCAGTATTTTGGACACATTCTCCGTCCGAGACGGCTACTGATCGAGAAACCTTGTGTGAAGTCACTTAAAAAGGCTAAAGACTCTACAACTCAGACTGGGCTACGCTCCTTCCTTGGGCTGTTCAACGTCTAGCTTTGGTTTATCCCCGGCTTGGCAAATATTGCAGGACCTCTCAACGACCTCCTTAGAAAAGGACAACCACGAACACTGGAACCGCTTGCTCCCGCGCGAGCGGAAGCATTTGACTCTCTCAAAGAGGCGGTTACGTCAGCACCGATTTTATCTTTGCCGAAGAACCGATTACCAGTCACCGTAGATACGCATGCGAGTGCCCAACAAATCGGTTATGCCCTATTTCAAACTACTCTCGATGAGGGACGCAAACCAATAGATTAATGGCCTAGGACACTCAAAGTTTATGAAAGAAACTATTCTGTATCCGAGAAGGAATGTCTTTCCATGGTATGGGCTCTTCATAAACTACGTCCATATCTCATGGGTACATATTTTACCCTCAGTACGGATCATTTTGCGTTGCGTTGGCTGATGTCTATTACGGAACCTTCCAGTCGACTAATGCGCTGGCGACTTCGTCTATCCGAATTGGATTATGACTTCACCTACAAAAAGGAAATTTTGAATACCCAAGCAGACGTCTTCTTTCGTCTAGTAATGGATGGTAAAGCGCTTCCCGTCGAGGACGAAAATCAGGATATTCGCTGTTTCTTACTCGATGAGGATGATGAGGACTACCAGTTTATCTCGGATGATATATGCGATGACATACTCGTTGCAAACGGTGTCGATCGCGATCCGGGCGCATTTGCCACCATCACTTCTTAACAGGTAATTTGTGAATAGCACGGAGACCCGTTTTGCACGAAGATACACGCCCAGCTAGATGCGGTGCGACTATCCCTTCGAGTTACTCACAGGTCTTGTTAGCTGACGATCTCCGGGTTCCCCATTCTCTGTAATCCAGAGTCTTGCGTCTTTCGCACTATTCGAAAGTTGCTGCTCACCCTGGTGCCAGGAAGCTTTACACGACACTTCATCCAGACTTCTTTCTGCCCGCCTTAGCGCTCGACTGCTATTTTACCGTTAAAACGTTTACGCACTGTGCTTGAGAAAGAGTGAACTTTGTCACCATGCGATAAAGATTACTCTACTCCCCACAAGAGGGCCTTTTGAATTTGTTGCTATCGATATAGTCGGCGAGTTTCTCCGGACGCGCCGTGTAAACCGCTATATGCTCGTGATTACGGATAGGTTTTCTAAACTCGTCCAGACGGTTCCGTTGAAGAAAATTGAGGCTCGAAGCTTCGTGTACGGTAGGATTTTCTCTGGCATAATGGGCCGCAATTTGCTTCGTGCTTTTCCAGGATGTCTGTCGCATACTCGATGTGAAGATCTGTTCACAATGACGTACCATCTCGAATGCAATCGGCAGATGGAACGGTTCAAACGTACGTTGTTATTCGCATTGCGTTCGTATACGGTCGGTCACCCAGGACATGGACTTGTACACCGGTACCGTAACGTACGCGTATATTACGCAGGTACACAGAGTAACTGGTTCTCACCATTTGAGCTGGTATCCGCGTCTCACCCCCTGCGGCAGACAAACCACATCCGATGCTGAACAGGTGCCCGTCTATGGTCGATCACTATCTCGAGAAACTGGTCTCGGTACTACCTCCGATCCTGCGAGGCACAACTAGCATACAGCGAACTTGATGCCCGAATCCGTCGCCACTACCATCGTTGAGAAGGACAATTTGCTCGTAAGGAGGAATATTATAATCCTGAGAAGGAAACGTCCAAACTATCCGCAACTGGATGACCCAAGATCGTCCGTCGCCTGCCACAGTTGGAGTTGAAGTTGTGATCAACATGAACGGTTCTGGACGCGAATCGCCCTGTTACAAAGATCGTCTCCTGTATGCCGTCAAGTTGCATATGCAGAGTGATCATCTCAACGCTGTGGTGTTACAACCTCAAGAGCTATCCTTCTGATGTTGTGACATGTCCCGAGTCTCAGACTTCAAATATCGCTTATGCGAGGTTCATGCACTCACGTGTTGTTCCCCCCTCAAGAGAGTATCCCTTCTGAGATGTAATTCCGTGTCTCAACTTCGTACACGCTATGCAAGGTACATCGCACTAGTGCTCATCCGGCCTATGAAATAAGGAGAGTCAGGTAATGAAATAGGATCGCCGTCAGGCTCCGTCCATAATAGTTACGGTCATGGTACACCGATTGTCGGGTATGCAGATCCGCAGTCGCCTGCTGATGTCACGAAGACCGCCCACTTCTCTGCAGAGAACAGCAGTAGCATCAGCGCTCTTACTCACACGTTCTTTGGATAACTTTCGCATCAGCAAACTGGTATTACTCACCCTACCAAGTAAGTATCGCCGAAAGACTCCAATCAATTGCCTGACACTCAGGAGTCGTCAGAAAATCGCTCTCGCGAAGCTCCTTCGTCACAGCCGGAAAAGGACTTGTACAACCCGCCGCCTCAGCTGAGAAATGACACAGGACACCTGATGACGCAGTCCGAAAGCACACCGGATGCTCCGTCGTCGTCTACCGTCGTTGACGTTCGCTATGCCCCGAATATTGTTGCACGAGGAAAGCCAGTCATGGCAGATCCCGGTACAGTTAGCACTCCTTCACAGGACAGTGAAACACACATTGTAGTAGAAATTTCTCACCCCGAGAAGG
Organism: Gracilaria domingensis; assembly: GCA_022539475.1. Lineage (NCBI taxonomy): Eukaryota > Rhodophyta > Florideophyceae > Gracilariales > Gracilariaceae > Gracilaria > Gracilaria domingensis. Next base: position 17,120 of record VCMS01000194.1, on the reverse strand, counting down.
GTTCAGTTGGTATCGATACTGATCCGCTCGCGAGAAACTCACTCTCGATCGGTCACAATGACGTAAGCCGCTCCGACGGGGCCCCCAGATCATCTGGAGAGGCAGATCGCAGCCACACGGAGTGGATTTCAAACATTACTTCTGCAGGAGAGCCGCTGCGCAACGTGGCACTTCGCAGGCAATGCAGACCACGCAATGGCCCAGCTCGACTGTCAGACAGTGTTATCCCGGCCAACCGTGTGTCCTATCTCGTGAACCGGCACGCGCCATGTCAACCGGTCCGCCTCCCAAACGGACTTTGTCGTCTGGAAGAGTGCGAGCTCGTTCACGCGCACTCGCAGATTCCGCCAAGTGTCTGCAAAAACGGTAACTTCTCGTTCTGCAGATGAGACCCGAATGAAAGTTTTCGTACATGCTTCGACCAACCAAGCAAAACCAAATGCATGACATCGTAAGGGACCGGCAAAACGTATTCAAGAGTTAGTCGTCTCAAAAGAGATGAACTCTTAATGCCGTTCTTCCGCTTCAAATCCTCTCTTCCTTGTTTGCTGCAAATGTTTTATGCCAGACGTTCCCATACAGAGAGAAATTTCGCACTATTTCAAATCGCAGGACACTCAATCCTGACCACATCACCTCGACGCTATAAGAAAACGGCATTCATTGCTCGCTTATAACCGTTTTGGACTTTTCTGAAGGTATCAGGACATCTTATAAATGCTTTACACGCTATTGAAGGCTTTGCAAACTACAAAGTTGCGCTTTCTTGGCTCTTCATAGAAGATCGACATATTGGACACCTTCGGCTTTTTTGCGACACTCCGAAACCCGCGGCATGACCTTGTACGCACATACTGGCCAAAGTCTTAAAGAGAATGTTTGTTTATGGCAAAATAAGTAACAGAACGATCAGAGAAAGTGCACTTGAGAAGCTAAACGGATAGAATTCCCTCCATAGCTCCTCGAGAAAAGTCGGATACTGCTCCCGTATACAGAGAACGGCTTAGTTACTCAAACTCATTCATTTTAGGCTCTTCATCTGTTTAAATGTTCCCGGAACGTATTGAAGAGCTCAAGCACGAATGATTGGTAGACAGGACTGTTTCAAACTAGAAACGTCCTGCTCAGGTGTACTGCAATCGAAGCTATGGTGATCATGCCGTCTGAAATGTTTTCATCATCTGCATAATGCTTGTTATGACTTCCGCCCATCTCTGGTACACATTATTTCTCTCTATTCGATCTATTTTCAGATCTTCTGTGGCATCTGAAGTATTTTGCTTTGATGAAAGAGTTTGATGCTGTCGTTCTTTCCGTATTGGACTGAATCTGAAGCAGGCAAGTGTGTTTCGGAGCAAACTATGTCCGCCAAACAGCCCGATAGGGTTCGTGTTACACGAGATGTGGTCAGCCATCGGAATCTTCTTCTTTGGTTTGAGAGATTCGGAATCTGGAGAGTTTCTTCTACATTGTTGTGCTCATCGCCTTTTTCATTATCTGCCTTTTCCATCGGATGGATAATCTTCCATCTCCTCTTTATTACCGTTCCATACTTTTCTTCTGCTTCCATTAAAAAAAGGGGAAAATTTCTCGTTTTTAATTTGTTTTGCCACAGTAGAAGCTCTTGTCCATTATCTGAGATACAAATACCGCCATGATGCCTCCTCATGTGGTCTGGATGTGAGACAATTTTCGCAGATATTGGAAGCTGGTCATTATTTCTTTAGATCGATTCCGGAACATTTTGAAAAAGATCAACGGAAAGAATTCCAGCTTCATCACATGATATTTTTGCTACACCTCGGTGAGACAGAAACGGCGTTGAGAGAGTGATCTAGTGGTTTCCGCCCATCGCTTCCCGTGTGGCTGGATATATAAGCGCTTCGCCTCGCTTCCTCAGACAACAATGGCTGATTCGGGTACCATTCCTTGTCACCTCATCCATTTTCTCGGGTTGGTTCAGCCCTTCCAGCGACATCGTCTCATTAGAGCAGGCGAAGTGGTGCAGAACTTCAAATCTTTGACGTATACACCTTTTTCAGACATCCAGTACTTTCTTCTGTTTGCTTTGTTGCCAGCCTATCTCCTAATCCTTCCAAATTAAGTTTCTTATAGATATTGAAATCGACACTTGCGCAGTTTCCGGACCCTGTGGCTCATTTTGAGGTTCATTGTGGGGCCAAAATGTGGCGGTAATTGTGCTACGACAAAGCCTCATATATTATTACGAAATCTGCACAAATTCTGTCGAAATGTGGCCGAAATAGTGGCACTTAGATCATTACAAATTTATGGCCGCATAGATGCGGACGATATATGGACGGATTCTGTCCGGAAATTTTGGTCGAACTACGGTCCTAAAATGAGCATACAATGACTCGAAGACTATCCGATATACCGCCAAAAGACGTTCCGAGCTTGCGCCAAATGAAGTTTACTTAGAGCTCTCTTCGGACATCGAACAGACCGAAATATATATTTCAATTGACCGACTTTTGAGCAAAAACCTACGAGAAAAACTTCTGTACTTCGGCAACATCGAATGTTCCAATTCTAGCTTTCACATGGCCGAAATTGTAGTGGCTCAAAACGCTGCAAAATGATGCAGCTATCAGATGTGGTTAATGTCTTTAAGACCGAAGCGCTTTGCCTTCCAGGACAGAAAAATCTATCACTGCTGGCACCGAATGGAAGTCGTTCAAGGTGAGAATCAGAGTTCGTCTCTCAGAAGTAAAACACCAAAAAACCTCGAGTGCGCTCAAAACGTACCAGTAGAGTGTTGTATAGCAGGTCTCTTCAGTTCCTCCGCAATAAAAGCGGTCAAATGAAGTAGTGGGCGATTTTAAGCTCCGAACAGAGAGATATTGACGCGGTGACATGTACAAGATGCAAGATGCAAATGAGGTTTTGAAATTGCAACAATCCTGGAAGTCGTAAGTAGGAGGTGATGGTACGCAAGGAAAATTGGGATAAAAAAATGGCGGTAGAGATTCGTTTTGAACCAAGTGTGAAGAAAAATGTCGAAGAATCGCCAAAGCTTTCAAATATATATGTCCTTAAAAATATTATTTTCAGCCTTATATGGCCAGAGACTCTGTTCGATTTACGTAAAATATACAGACAATGCCTCTGTACCTTGCGATTTGAACTAAAGGTTCGCATATCAATAAACTGCTGCGAGTTTAGAAGTCAGGATTGTGCTGATAACCAACATCGCAAGAGGTGCCAATGGGAGATATCTCGACACGTTTTGCAACAATTCAAACATCGCAAAACCTCTCGTTCCTCTCAAGATGATGTTGTTCAAATCCCTTCTTCGAAAGGAGTGGATGAAATTCAAACGTGTGAAATACCAATAAAAAGCCGTTTTAGATGTCAGGGAGAACAATTGACGACCGTTGCCGTGATCACAATGCAAGTAGCACAGATGGTCGTGCACACTCTGAGGTTGCTCTAGCTCCGCCGGATTTGAATTTTCTTAATCTTCAACAAAATGATCAACCCTCATATGAAGACCATAGAGAAGAACATTTACTGATTCCGAAGTGCTTTCACGCTGAAATAGACTCCGACCGAGAGGGAGATGATTCAGTTCAACCGGAAGCGCGTCTCTCTGGTGCTAGGTTGGTGATGCGTAAGGCACCATGGCAGAAGCAGAACAAGAATTTAATTCACAAGAGAGCTTTTTGCGGCCATCATCTTCGTCTAAGTTTTCCACAGGTGATGAACATGACTCATAACTTTCTGAATTTTCTATTGCGAATGCAACATGGCACGAGTTTAGTACCTGCAGCATCGATCTCCAAAAGACCGGCAGAAAAATACAGTTCGAAAGATTAGCTGCTCTTATGAGCAGCGCGGATCTTTCCGATGCTTCATATAGAGCAGTGAAAAGGCTGCTGTCACTACCGCCAATAAGATCCACGACCTCTTTGAGAAGCCTGATGTGCCATGCAATTGAACGATCTCATCTTGAGAAATGAACGGTTTCTATGGGCCCAATGGAACATGCTGCGCAACTCAGTTCCCTGAAAAGCAAAAGTATTGTCTGATTTGTGAAGAATCGTTTGAAAAGGATCCAGGTTCTCCTGGTTTTTGAAGATATCTTCTGCTCTACAAGATCCATGTAATGCCCGCGAATTCTTTTCCCATGTGATAAATGGTTGCCGTTTGGCTCGTAACAGTATCTGTTCCCAAAACCCAGACGAGATCCTACATGATTGGTACAATGGAGCTACTTTATGCGACTCCATGCAAGCCGACTGAAAATCGGAAGGAAGAAGAAGAGATGATCATGTTCCTTACATTATCAACTGACGGTTTTGACTGCGAAAGAAATAGGAACGAAACTGCGGCTATCACCTGGCACCTCTTGCCTACGATTCTCAATCTTATTCCAGAGAAGAGAATCAAGGGATCAAATGCCATTACATTAGTAGTTCCTGGACCGCATGACTCTTAATACAAAACTTCCGGGAGACCGAGATATTGTATTTAAGACTATTTGTTGGCGAAGATGAACAGATCAATTTCTGGATGTTCTCAAGGCGCCCCAAGCTTTTGGGCTCAAACTCTTTTATATTTAGAGCATTTTTCCATGTTTTAAACCCGGGGACCTTAAGCTTCGCGGAGAACGATATCTCTAGCTCATTTTTTTCATCGACACAAAGTACAGAGAAAGATAATTCTACTGTTCGCTAAGAACTCCGGGTTTAGTTCGCTTCCCATTTCTTTCGATTTTGGACCAAAAGAGGTCGAAAAATTGAAAGGTTTAGTTGAAGAACTCAGCACTGCGTTTTGCGACGTGTTTTACACGTCTGACTCTAAATCGTTCTCCTTCATCCAGACATCTCACTTATTCTGCATCTCCCAGAGCTTCTTCACCAATGAAAACCCCCTTCCGTGTCTTCATAGTTCGTATTTGAGAGAGTTCTTGGAGAAGTAGGGAAAAAATCAAAAGTAGATCACAACTTACAGCACACCTGTTCCACAAAAATCTCTGTTTGTGTGCCCTAAAGCTTGTGAACAATTGTAAAGGGCCTGCATCACAACGAGAACCTTCTTGGCATGAAATCACTTCTAGGGTCACGCCATCTCCGGCCCAGGGAGGACATTTTCAGCTTGGTGCACTTTCCAAAGCACCGGGGACGTTGTTGAGAATATTTAGCAGAAGCTTAGAGGAGCAGTAAACCAGTTTCTGCAACAAAGTTCAACGGAGACCTGGATCTCGCTTGATTCGGTCTATAAAAGTACTTTGGTCAGCCACTCTACGTAGAGAAGGCGAGTGTAGGGGTGGAGTTTTCAACGTTTTGAGGGCGACACGGGACCCACATCATTTCGACTCATGGAAGTGATTTGCAGTGACTGTAAACAAGATATATGAATGACGGAGAGTATGTTAACGTAAAATTGGTGATGCTGAACGTGTTTGTGGATGTGTCTTGGGAGTAGAGATCATTACGGATTCTTCAGATTATGGTACATCAGAGAACGAAAATACGTTGATTCCAGAAGATTGTCCTGTATTGAACAAGATCGATATTGAAATCACCGGAATGATACTACCTTAACAGGAATAAGGGCTCTCATGGCTGAACACTGCGACTGGATGATTTCGAGGCACATTCGGTCGTCATTATGACCGAAGAGAGGTGCAAGAAGAGTATACAGGAACAAAAGTATACATTAAAGGAATACACTCAAAACAAGAGATAAATGGAAGATGATGATAGCGCTACAAAGCATCAATGAACGGTGAAAGGACCAAAAGCAATGGTTAACAAAACAGTAAATATCGATTCATAGGTAGGAAGAGCCAACCGAAAAAAGAGTAGTATGAGAATTTGTCCATGATGTAGCGTTCAGTGCTGTGGGACTGGTGAAAACATTGAGATCCAAATGGTGAGAAGCAAATTGTCGTCACTTCCAACAACGATTTGGTAATGATTTCATGTGCGACACGAGAACTTCATTGAAGAGGCATCCTAGACTCGAGCACTCTCCGGGAGAGAAGAGTCTCGACGGTTACATTTTCTCACTCAGGAACAAAGTAGATGCGTCGACCATTCATAATCCGCACCAAACTGACCAAGCGCAAGGCTCCGATTTCGATCAAGGTGCGCAGTTTAAGCGGTCTTCAAATGCTTAGAGAACTATCGCGACTTCATCAAGCGTTTTTCCAATATCTGTTACAGCAAGGAGTGTTCTGTGTACAAATGGAATTTCAAGAATCCAAGCGTATTTCTGCGTGTAGTTAGCCCATATTTGGTTCGTAACCCGTGAAGCGGGATTAAGGGACAAACCAAGAGCTACGAGGAGCGAACAGATGTGCTCTTCATGTTGTACTGCTGTTTCAAAAACTTCTCGCAGTTATACATACACACCTTAACATGATACAATAACCATTCACGAAGAATATGTCAACGTTTGAGAGCTGAAACGTCGTCAGCTTCCAGTTTCCATTATCTGTGTGCTCAGTAACGCTAACGCAATAGTCTTGGAGAGGTCAGTTGTGTCCCATAGCCACAAGAGTATCGACTCAAATTCAGAGGTAATACACTTACTTTTCGATAAAAGCGGTAACGTAGTGCTTTTAAAGCAGAACCAAATTGGCGCCTCATAGCGGAAGAAGATATGGAGAGAAAGAAGATATAGTAGAATCCAAAAAATCAAGAGAAGAAGAGAACTGTAGTGTAAATTTGCTGTGGAAGAGTGTGTGGCAATTTAGGGGACTAGGGGTTCTAACAACTATAGATGAAAGGATTAAGTGCGAAATGTATTGCTTCTTGTAACTTATGTTCGTTGATTCTACTGGTTCTTTTCATTTCAATTCCACAGTCTTTTATCTCCTCTTAAAACCACTTAAGCTGGTTCCTTCAAATCCAAAACAGACAGCGCACCGCCCGTCCTCGCGCACTCAAACCGCCCTTCCTCCCTCTGTAGCACCTGTCTTTTAACAAAACCACGTGCCCTACAGACAGCGCACCGCCCTTCCTCCCTCTGTAGCACCTGTCTTTTAACAAAACCACGCGCCCTACAGACAGCGCACCGCCCTTCCTCCTTCTGTAGCACCTGTCTTTTAACAAAACCACGCGCCCTACAGACAGCGCACCGCCCTTCCTCCCTCTGTAGCACCGCCCCACGCGCCCTACAGACAGCGCACCGCCCTCCCTCTGTAGCACCTTTTAACAAACACGCGCCCACAGACGCGCACCGCCCTTCCTCCCTCTGTAGCACCTGTCTTTTAACAAAACCACGCGCCCTACAGACAGCGCACCGCCCTTCCTCCCTCTGTAGCACCTGTCTTTAACAAAACCACGCGCCCTACAGACAGCGCACCGCCCTTCCTCCCTCTGTAGCACCTGTCTTTTAACAAAACCACGCGCCCTACAGACAGCGCACCGCCTTTGCTCCCTCTGTAGCACCTGTCTTTTAACAGACAGACGAAAGGGGGCCTTAGAGGTCTTGTATCCATGTTGAAAATTAAGAGTGATGCTCAGAATCTTATCTCAACCGTTCGTATCGAGCTTCAACCACCTGTATGGATTAGTGCATCATGTTGGATTCCGTATATGACAAAATAGCTTTCAAAATGGAATTTGCTTCCGCATGCGTCTCCTAGTCCAATCTGGTATACTACGTGGGAAGTACTAGTACTACGTATGCCGGTGCCACATTGGCAGAATACAGTACTACCAATGTACAGCCAGATTCTTATAGTAAGTTTATGGCAGATTCAAATCTCGTTTAACAAATTAAAATAATGCGAAGAACTCGTATTGCTAATTTACTTTAGACTTTGGTTTGAATTGAAGTGTTCTTGATTTAGCTCTAACACTAAGCAAGATACTTTAGATGCTCGTTATTTCTTCAGTTTGGGTGCAGCTGAGGGGAGATGAAAAGAGTTGCAGTTCCATGACAGCGGAAACACTTTTTTCGTGGTCTGACCCACTCAAAACACATCTAACACCTTAGCAGTAGCTCTGGAGTACCAGCAGATATAGAGTTTCGTAGTATTCGTAGTCCTGAACCAATAAAAAGAAAGGTTTTGGATGGTTCAAAACTATTGCACCCGACTCGCTTGCACTCGCACAACGCAAGTTGCTGTGTGTTGTGTAAGAAATCCTCCTACATCAAATCCATTATCGCCCTCGATGAATACTTCTCTTGCAACGGAAACAGACATCGATTGTATCGACTGTCTGGAACGAGCTTAACTGGCTTCGTTTGCACTTTATCTTGAGCTAGAGACAATGCGACCTTTCTATTTGGTATGTTTCTTTTTCCGTGCTTTCTCCGAATTTGCCGTCTGTGGAATTATAAATGTAAATGAGAATGGACTCCTTCTGCCAACCGTTGTATATCTTCAAAAGGTTCTAAATATTTGGGAGCAGACCCTTAAACTCGTCTAGGCTTCAACTTCAAGTTTTTTTTGTAAAAAGCATAACTTGTTCTCCTGGTTTGAGAATGTATGTCCCGTCTCTTTCAGTCTAACTGAAGTATTACAATTTGATTTTCATCATTTATCGAATAGCGAGCAATAGTTGTGTCGCATTTCACATCCTTTATGAATTTCTCTGTGACATCCGGTGTTATTACGGATTCATTTGATAAAAACATGTCCTCAATGTCTAAACTGTTTACTCCATATTCCAATAAGAAGGTGTCTGGCAAGTTCCTTCCTTAAAATGATTATCATTATCAAATTCTGCTCGAGGTGAATATTTATCCCAGTGTTTTTGTGAATAGCTTATGTAGCAGCGAAGCATTGTAATGTTCTGAAAGCTCTTTCATGTTGTGCGTCTGTTTGCCGGTAGAAATCTGTTGACAAATTCAGGGTTTTTTTAATTTCTTCACCAGTTTGATCCAAAAATGTCCAGTAAACTTAGGGTCTCTGTCTGACATTGTTTTTTTGGTATTCCATGATTTTTATAAATTTTCTAAAAGAAGGCTTCAGCGGTTGCTTTGGCCTTTAAATTATCCTTTAACGCAGTAAAATGCGTTCGTTCTGATAATTCATCCTCGACAATTAAAATGCCTGAATATCCTTCGCCTGTTCTTGGTTGTCTAAATATAAAATTCATGGATAAAACCTCCCATTTCTTACTCAGTGGAGGATATGGTCTGATTAGTCCAAATTGTTTCGGGCTCAAAGTTTTGCAAGCTGGCAATCATAAAATTTCCCAGCGAAACTCTCAAGTTCCATTTTCCTACTTAAGAATTTATCATTGTTATATACTTCTTCTAGCTTCTTCAAAGTTCTTTTGTGCCGTGCATTATCATAATATTCATTAGGTTTCTAATCATAATTTACGATACATGATGAGTGTTCTTATCTTTTCTTGAAAGAGCAATAGCCACGGAATTAAGCTTCACTTTCAAATATAAAGTTCATAATCAAACTGTTGCAGAAACTCAACCCAACTTGTTTTCTTGACAAACGTATCTGGGTTTCAGGGGTTTTAAGCCGTTTGATCCCTAACTATTGTAAGTTTGGAGCCATGCGAATATGCTCTTCAAGTTTTGAATGCATGTATAGTGGCTAGTAGTCCTTTCGTTTGTTGAGTATTATAGTTCAGCCGGGTCTAATTTTCTGCACGCATATGCGACTTAAAAGCATCCTTTCTCGTCTATCTGGGTAATGATTTCACCTATTACAGTTGTTGATTCATCAAATGTTAATTCATATGATAATGAAGGATCAGCACATCTAAGTATTGGGGTGTTGCTTAATTCTTCTTTCAATCTCTGAAAAGCTTTTTCTTCCTTTTCTTACCAATGAAAATATTTGATTTTCTTCGTCAAATACGTCATTGTCGCAAGGCAAATTCTTTTACGAATCTTCTATATTAGTTACTAGTCCCTAAAAGCTTTCGACCTCCATGATATTAACCAGTTTTCTCCAATCTTGTATTGCTATTGTTTTATTTGGCTTTGTCCCTATCGTCTGTGTTCTCGTTTGGCTAGTTAGTAGTCCAAAAATGCTGGTTTCAAAATTCTAGTTTCAAAATGCTAGTTTTTTTGTATGTTAAATTGCACTTTCTGTAGTTTCCATTCGGAGGAAAAACTAGAGAAAACTACGACTAATGAATGATTCTGAGGCATGCTGAAGTATGCTATGTTTTTGATACTAGACATCTAAAACTAGCAAGTATGAAAGATGGCAGAACCGTACTTCCAGTCCTCCACTTTTGCCAGTGCTCTAGGTGAGTGAGCCCATTCGGGTGGTCCACCAACGGACCACATGGTAAGCCCAGAGAAAGGACCAGTCTGGACCGAACGCAGCCAGCCTCCGAGAATACTACGGCTGGAACATTCATTTCCTGCAGTACCCTGTGAGCACCACCACCGCAACCGCATATCCTCAAAACACCATGATCAAACCCAGATCTCATCTTCACAACTTCTTCATCGGCTGTTGCATGTAACTTCTTCTTTCGCACAGTCCACATACCTCAATCGCATCACCACAGAAGCCGTAAACGGACACAAAGTTAGTATCCATACTCAAAACAACCAAGAAACGTCTCTTCGATACATGAACCTCTTATCTCTCATTCTCTTTCAGTCTCAATCACCGTCCACACACTTTCATCGCGGCACCGCACAGAAACACACACTGAAACACAGTTAATACCCATAGCGCACACACAAACCTTTCAATGCGATATCTTCCTACCTTTTCAAATCCTCCAGTTCACGTATCCAAACACACCTTCACGTCCCTATTCAAGAATCAAGACCCCGCAAGAAGCAGTAATGAAACACAAAGTTAGCAATCAGATAATACACTCGAACTTCTTCTCGATTCATTCGTGTTACATACGTCTCCATGTCTTCCAGTCCGCTAATGCGACACATTCATCCTTCACTGCTTCACGATCCATGTTTCCTAGAGTTTTGACCCATGTTGAATAGGAAAGTGAACGTTCGCGTTCCTATTCAACATGGATCGAAATTATGCAAGCAGTAATTGGACACACAGTTAGTACATATACAACAAAGGTAAAACTCTCCTCGTTAAGATATTGTTACATACCTCTCCATGTCTTCCAGTCCTGATAATGCGACACCTTCACGGTCTACCAGTCCACCATCTACCCTCAATGCCCCCCCCTCTGCCATAGTTTCCAAGCCAATTCAATGGACCACCCAAAGTTCACTAAGCCAGAACTAAAGCCAAACCCAGCTGTTAGTCATTAGAACCTCGCTAGTTAAGTTCTACAAGCTCACCAGTGAGAATTGTAGTACATTTCTCACTCGAATCGCTTCTTAGAGCGTAATTAGTGACGTACCTTACGAGCGCGCACATGCGTTCCTCAAACCTTTGCTCGCTCTCCGTAAATCGCTCACGTCACAAGGGGTCAGCAAGAACTAGATCCCATGACAAGCGTAGATAGAGTGTCATCCGTACCAGTATGTCACTCGCATGATCTGCATAATAGTCTTTCGCTCGTTATTCGTACATTGCTCGAATCGAACTAGGTCAGCAACAAATAAGATCGCACTAAGAGTCGACACCGTTACGTGTTTCACGTACCTGTATGGAACTCGCATGTTCTGGAAGATATTGTGTCGCAGAGAATTGCCATGATCAGAGCTCGCATTGCACTGGTCAGGCCCGTGCCATGGCACTTTCTTGACTTCTCCAGTGCAGCACTATCTCCGTCTAGTGTAGAGTTCACGCCGGCCGCAAAGTATGGTCTCAAAAATTTAGGAATGTTTTCAGTTTTTCATATTTCCTTCCCTCCTCGACGTACCAATATCATATCGTGATGTACGTAAATCGTCACGTGCATGGCGCCGATTCGAGTCTCCCTATATTCTGTCCCACACGGTACGGAAACAATTTTTTTACAAGTTGCAACACTGCACCTTAGACCTCCGCTCCTCACCTCCAACGTTCCAAACAACCGCCTCCCCCCTCCCCGCCCTACTGCATCATGTACATATGTTGCTTCCCCCACTACGCGTTTCATACAGACTCCATCGTTTCCCTCGCACAACATCAGAAACGTTGCAGGCACCGGCATGACCAAAACTCTTTTCTCACTCCTGCAGCGCCCCGCGGTTCCCTCTTCCCCCCCCGAACGAAACGTCGCCGACTGAGCACTACCAAACCCCTTCTCTCTTCTCCCTCCAACCGCCCCTCCGATAATGTAGCACTCGCCACTGACGAACAGTATGAAGAACAGCAGCTCACTCTCTCCATACGTTCTTCTGACGCAGCACATCTCGCTACACCACACCCCCACTCAATTCTCAGTCCCTCTCCGTAGGTTCCGGTCATCCCCTCTCTCCGCCCGCTTCAAGTGATAACATTCACAATCTCGTCACATACATTTCCTCCATCGCCACGAAACTCGGAAAGCGGTCCGCAGACGAGCTTATCAACTTTCTCAGGCAGTCCAACTTTCCCCCCTCTGTTCCAAACCTCCATCATCTCTGCTTCTGAGTGTCTCAAACTACACTCCAAAATCTTTGAAGACACCATGAGCTCCATCGGCTTCACGTCCACCACCATTCACGATAACGACCGTCAGTGCTCTGCTACCCTCTATGTCACGGACCCCATTGAAGTCCTTCAACAACAACTTCGGCTAGCATCCCATGAGAACGCCTTCTTTCACCCAATTCACCACGCCTCCCGCACAGGAACCGACGCATTTGCGCATTCCATGGCCTCCAAACTCGGACATGACGTCGTTCCCGCTGTGAAAAAGCATATCGCACATTCTGCAAACCCAGGAGTCATCTGGCATGATACCACCACTACTGGTATAGACTCCTTCATCGGCATGCTTCAACTCTACTCCAATAAGTCCTCCACCACGCTAAAAAGCTCCTCTGTCACATCATACCCCCTCCATATCACGTTTCTCAACTTCAAGGACTCTTTCTGCAGAAAATATATCACACACCACCACACTCTCGTTGGCTACATTCCCACTTCCTTTACATCCTTCTTCCCCGATTCTTCCTCCACCGACACCGATTCTTTGGAAATTGGCCCGTTTTCGTCGACCATAACTCGCGTTGTGCGCATGGAGCTCGTCCAGAAGTCCTTGGAAACTATACTCAAACCTCTGTACGACATATGCGAAAAAGACTTTCCCCTTCAGATACGCCAAGGGAGTCGTTCGTCATTGCCATCCCATCATCGCTAACTATAGCGCTGAAATTCCCGAAGCAAAGGACATTCTCGCTGTCCTCTACGGCACGAAACCAAACAAGCCCTGTCACAGATGCCTTATCCTTCGTTCACAACTCAACGTCTATCAAGCCATTCTCAAGGAGCGAACAGTATCCCACACCTCTGAAACGAGAAAGAAACACCAAGATCTACTTGCCGGCGCTTAACAGGCTCTGCTCTCCAGCAGACCTCGAGTGGAAAGGACTCTGAAAAATGAAGCTGTTGAACTACTCCAAACCACCTCCTTATCCACTTACAAGTCCTTTCTCGAATCATTCCCTATGCTCAATGTCTCCGAGCTGCTCACTCCTTACTCAATCTTTTCCTTCGAGCCCCTTCATAATTTTCATCTCGGAATCTCCAAGCTCATCAAACTCGCCTCGATTGAACGCCTCAAGTCGGATTCGCTTCACACTTCTGTTGGTTCTAAGGGAAAGCCGAGGTCTTTCAAGACCGTTCGAACTTTATTCTCAGCCACGCCAACGCCATTCTCGCCAAAATTGAGCGCTCCTATCCAGCATCTGGACTTCACATCGACTTCTCCACATCCGAAAAAGGAAAACCTCTCAACGGTTTCTTCACGACAGACGGCATCAAGCGTATGTTGGAAGCTAGGGACTACCATTCTCTTGACATGGTCTTCCATTTCATTTGCGCTTTCTTTGACGGCTGTTGTGGCGAGGAATCCTCCGCCCCTATTACCACCGTGTTCACATCCTACGCTTACGTCGTCAACAACGTCCTTCGCTACAATACCACTCCAGAATGGACGGAGCTCGCATAGCTGCGTTGGAAACTATGATTAAGAACTTCAAGTTTCACACAGTCTCCATTCTCGGCCCGTACTAAGCCTCTGACTTTTGTACTCTTAAGTTCCACCTCCTTGACCACATCATTCCAGGCATACGGCGATACGGAGGCCTACACTTCGGCGATGCAGGCGTGTACGAACATGGTCATCTTCTCTTCAAGAACCACTATCGTCGAACTTCTCGAAGGCGAACTACAGCTCAAAAGGAAACGGTGAACGCCATTCAAGAGTCACAACACTATTTGCAATCCCTTTCGGTCAGAAGTCACTTCTCTTTCTACTCCAACTCTCGCAGCCCTTCCATCAACCGCATTCCGGCCATGGTTCGCAACAGTAACTCCTTCTAACTCTTTGACATCATCACAGCTGACAAGTACCTACGATCGCATCCACAGGTATCTTCTTCGGCACTGGCAGAACCTTTCTCGACAACCACACTGCAGTTCATCAACCAAATATCTCGCGACGCTCTCACCTCCTTCCGCACCCTTTTTATAGAAACTGTTCAACAGCTGAAGAATCCTCACGACATCAAACTCACTGTCGTTAATTCTGCATACGTTATTAGCGGCTTCTGCCCCTATCTCGATGATTACGATCGGGATCTTCGATGCATAATACTGAGGAAGCTCGATGTACCACTATGTGAACACATCTTCGCTACGACCTCCTTCGGACTTTCCAGGTTGCCTAAGTTCTCCACGGGTCTCGTGCACGGAGCACCCCCTCCCAACTGTACGTTTTCCACAGCGTGAATATGCAAAGTATTTGCATTGCTTTGCGTCCAGGACAAGACCTTAGACAACTCTGAATCAGAGCTCGCTTTCGTTCGTTTCGTCGAAGTGACAGAGCCCTTGGACAACGCTGATGAAACTCTGAACTGTATATCACTGCGTTGGGCCACCGAAGACGAGCATGATTATACCGTGCATCCAAGTACGTCAAGGATGAAACCTCGTTCTGCTACGGTCTCTCCTTGGTTCGGGCTTATCCCGTTCTCCTCAATCAAAGGCTCCATACACGTCATTCGCCAAAACTACCCTGCCCGTCCATTTTTCCGTGCCCTTCATTGGGAATTCCATCGTTTCTACATTAAGAGATTCTATCGTAACCCTCGAGCCCACATTCATCATACTCGTACTACGTAACATTCTTAACATAAATTGTTCATGTACTTCAGATATTCTCCTCCTCGTCTTCCATCCCGTGCTCATCGTCCACGCCTCCCCCGTCTTGTCCCCACTTTGTTCCCTGACATTCGGATTACAATCGATCACATTAGTATCTCGGATTTCATCGATTGCTCTTATAGGGGAGTATACCCTATCCCGTTGGTCACAATACCAAATATAGCAATCCAATACGGCTCCGAGATGTTCCCTAATCTCTTCCATGAATACATCTTCTCGAACAGCTAGATATAGCTTCTCTTTAGACGGTATCCAGTATGCGAGTTCCCACACGGTCATGATTTCCATGGGGTGGATCTTGAGCTTTTGAGTCGTTCCTGAACTCCGTTCCAAACTTCTGCTCCATTTTCATTCGTACAGCCATCAGTATAACTTCCAACGCCTGTGCAACATACTTTTCGAAAAGGGTGGAGAACAACACCTGCCTTTTACCGCCCCGCCCTCCTTCAAACTCTGTAGCTCGAACAACTGACGCGATCCAAGCGTCTAGACGCGCCAACTGCACTATTGTGCCATCGACTGGGTCCTTGTCTCCCGCATTTCTCAAATCCTTTTGGTTCACATCGTAACCCAGAAACCTCCATAAGACCTGTAGGCCTCGAAAGTTTCTAAACAGCAAGTCTTGCGGCTTGCTCTCTTCGCCACGGATTTTGAACGCGGAAAATGATATGTCCTCTTTTTTCGATGTTCTCCATGTGGAGAGAATCTCACACCCTTTTGCATCTAGTGGCAGAAGCTTTTCCCGTAGTTCCTCCGCTTGTTTTAGGTATATGCTCCTCTCCCTCTTATGTGATGGTGTCTTCACCAACATGTCATACCTTAGCCCGATCAAACAACTTCTCCTTCGCATGGCGTTTCCGAACCCCCACCGCATCGCTCAAGGCCTGCTTCAACCTCTTCCGTAAGCACATGTCGCTGGTCAGCTGTCTGATGCAGTCTTCTTCCATCTTCATCTTCCGGATTGATTACCAACCAGGTTTCATTATCCCCGTCTCCACGATTTGCATCAGCAAGTTATGACCCGTACCACGAAACCGATGGAGGATAAGCTCTCATCTCCATCGCGACCTCCATTGGACAGCGTGGAACAATCTCTTTCCCATCAACGACCAGGAAACTGTACTCAGTCTCAGGTCCGAGTGTCTCACTTCGATTCCCCCAGTTTCTCGCCGGTGAACTCATCTCGAAGCAGAATTCCCTTGTCTCCTCTTTCGCGTATCGCAGTATGGATTCGTATACTGTCTTCGCTACCTCTAGATACGCGTCGTTCACATCAATCTCGTATCTTTTCCTTTCCCTGTGCGAATCACGCTCCCTCTGTGTTGCTCCTCGCCTCAGTCCCTCTCGAAGTGATTGTATTAGAAGATCTTGTTCCTTCACCTTTAGCTCTAGTTCCGTCACGCTTTCTGTGGTATTCTTACGCTCATCTTCAGACTTTCATTATCCTCTGTTACTCGAAAGAGATCCGCGTTCAAGTCTCCAATCTTGTCCAACAGCTTGTAGCGTGGGGTTACGCTTTCATCTTTTTCACCTTCTTCGTCTACACCAGCAAGAGCACGAGATGGAAGCGTAGGGTTAATTTTCCACGACCTGCCACATTACGACCCCTTTCGTTCCATGTCTCTCTTGATAATTCTGCCCCCACCTCTGTCCGTTCCCTACGCATCTCGCCAAAGGAAATCGAGGTCGAACCTTCCTTCTATTTGGTTGAACCTTTTCTGCGATTGTACGACCGTACGAAGAGCAGGCTGTATCTCCTCTACTTCTCCTCGTTCGTAACTACGTTTGGGATGAATGAATCTTTCCATTCCAGAAAACTTTCCTCGACGGTGGGGGCGCAGCGTATAGAGGAATGTATATTATCGACTTTCTTCCTCGTCACTAGCACGATCGCATGAAAGGAAGATTCTTCGATTTTGATTCTTCC